>MU743187.1:2582-73479 GCA_026770625.1 Nicotiana glauca
ATCAATAAAAATAATAACGAATGAGTCAAGATATGGCCTGAATACACTGTGCATCAAATGCATAAAAGCTGCTGGGGCATTGGTCAGCCCAAATGACATAACAAGGAACTCGTAATGACCATACCGAGTCCGGAAGGCAGTCTTCGGGATATCTAGCTCCTGAATCTTCAGCTAATGATAACCTGAGCATAAATCAATCTTGGAAAACACCTGTGCACCCTGAAGCTGGTCAAACAGATCATCAATACGAGGTGAAGGATAATGGTTCTTCACTGTAACTTTGTTCAACTGGCGATAATCAATGCACATACGCATAGAACCATCCTTCTTATTCACAAACAAGACATGAGCACCCCAAGGTGAAACACTGGGTCGAATAAAACCCTTACCCAGCAATTCCTGCAATTGATCCTTCAACTCAGGAGGAGCTATGCGATACGGAGGAATGGAAATGGGCTGAGTGCCCGGCAATAGATCAATGCCAAAATCAATGTCTCTATCGGGCAGCATGCCCGGAAGGTCAGCTGGAAACACGTCGGGGAAATCCCGTATCACTGGGACTGAATCAACAAAAGGGGTATCAACACTGACATCTCTCACATAAGCCAAATACGCGGCACACCCCTTCTCAACCATACGCTGAGCTTTAAGGAAATAGATAACTCTACTGGGGGTGTGATCTAAAGTACCACTCCACTCAATACGTGGAACACCTGGCATAGCCAGTGTCACGGTCTTGGCGTGACAATCAAGAATAGCATGATGGGGCGACAACTAGTCCATGCCCAGAATAATATCAAAGTCAACCATACCGAGTAACAATAGATCTGCTCTGGTCTCAAAACAATGAATAGTAACCAAACATGACCGATAAATGCGATCCACAACAAGAGAATCTCCCACGGGAGTAGAAACATAAACGGGGGCACTCAAAGAATCCCGAGGCACACCTAAATGCAAAGCAAAATAAGAAAACACATAAGAATAAGTAGAGCCTGGATCGAATAGAACCGATGCCTCTCTGTGACAAACCAGTATAATACCTATGATGATGGAATTTGAGGCAACCGCCTCAGTGCGAGCAGGAATACAATAATATCTAGCCCAACCCCTCTCTCGAGGGCAGCCTTTATCTCCCCGGCCTCCAGCCATGGTTGGCTGGGCAGGTGGGGTAGCTGCGGGAGTTGGGACCATAGCCTGAGAACTCTGAGGAGCACGCTGTGGCTGAGCAGTCTGTGGAGATGCACTCCTCCCAAGTTTAGGTCAATCCCTCACCACATGACGGGTGTCACTACACTCATAGCAAGCTCGGGGGGACGCGGTAGCTATGACTGGCTGGGGCTATGCCTGCAGGACTGACCTCTGGAAGTACCCCGCGCAGGAGGCGCGGTAGAAACTGGAGGTGCATAATAAGGCTCCTGAGGTGCAGGTGGAGGTGGAGTACTGCCGGCTGCTGGCAAAGCTAAATGTACAGGGCGACCAGAATAACCTCTACCATAACGATCTGCTGATGGGGTACGGGCACTAGAGTAGTGACCCGACTCTCGAAACCTCTTGGCCTCCCTCTCCCCCTGCTCCCTGGCGAGCATGCCCTCAATCCTCCTAGCAATGCTCACTACCTGCTGGTAAGGAATATCCATCTCTAACTCTCGAGCCATGCTAGACCAAATAGGCGGAATAAGACCCTCGATAAACCTCCGAACTCTCTCCCGAACTATCGCAACCAAAGCCGGTGCATGCCTGGCCAACCTGGTATAACGGATGGCATGCTCTGAAACTGTCATAGTACCCTGGCGCAAGCACTCAAACTCCACGCGCCATGAATCCTTGAGGCACTGGGGAACAAACTCTCTCATAAACATGTCAGAGAACTGGGTCCAAGTCAGGGAGGTAGACTCGACTGGACTGTCCAACTCATAAGTATGCCACCAATCATAGGCGGCTCCCCGAAGTTGAAAGGCGGTGAATGAGACCCCGCTAGGCTCCACTATGCCCATGGTGCGAAGGATACGATGACACTCCTCCAAAAATCCCAAGGCGTCATCTGATGCTAGGCCACTGAACACTGGGCGATCATATTTCTTGAACCTCTCTAGTCTACGCTGCTCGTCCTCGGAAATAGCTGATCCATCCCCGGGCTGTGCTGGTGCTGTAGGCGGTACAAGAATAACCTGTAGGACCTACTCCATCTGCTCTTTCTGCTCAGGAGTGCGGGCTGCGGGAGTGTGTTCCTCTCCCCCAGCTTGGGATGTGGCTGCAGTAAGGGGAAGCAACCCCGCCTGGGCCAAGGTAGTGTACATGCTCATGAACTGAGCCAGAGTCTCCTGGAGCGCTGGAGTAGTAGTAGCGGTAGTAGGTGTGCTAGGTGCCTGGGCTCCGGCCAAATTTGCTGGTGGTACCTCGGCGACAGCTCGCGTA
Source organism: Nicotiana glauca (assembly GCA_026770625.1). Lineage (NCBI taxonomy): Eukaryota > Viridiplantae > Streptophyta > Magnoliopsida > Solanales > Solanaceae > Nicotiana > Nicotiana glauca. Next base: position 5,001 of record MU743187.1, read on the forward strand.
TGTGCTCTGGCTGCACCGCGTGGGCGTCCTCGACCTCTACCCCAGCCTCTGATGGCGGCAATAGGGGGCGCGGGTGCCTGGTCATCTCGTGTAGCATGTGTCCTCACCATCTGTGAGAGAATAGAAGACAAAAGTTTAGAATTGATGTCAAAAATATCGCACGACAAGGAATTCAAATGAAATGAAGATTTTTCCTAAACAGTTACATAGCCTCTCGTAGATAAATACATACGTCTCCGTACCGATTAGCGAGACTCTAATAAACCGGCCTGTGTTCTGTGACTCCTATGAACCTAGAGCTCTGATACCAACTTGTCACGACCTTAGTTCACCGATCGTGAACATGTCGTGATGGCACCTAGTCCCCACAACCAGGTAACCAAATATTGCGGAAAATATAATAATTGCAGAAAACACAGGAAAAACCAAATTAAATAATTAAAAGTAACTGTACTGGATGTCACTCGGCATGTACAACTCAATAACACAAGTCTAACACTATTCCCAAAGACCCGGAAACTCACGGGTAACACAGGCTACAGAAGTATATAGTGTGGCTCCAAAATTCCAGAATATCTAACAACTGAAAGAGAGAAAACTAAGTACTAAAGATAGAGTAAGAGGTAGACTCGTCGGTCTGCGGATGCAGCAGATCTACCTCGAAGTCTCCAAAATCCTTCTGCCTCACTGGTAGTACGCCTGAGTAGAGGTACCTGGATGATCTGCACATGAAAGACATGCGTAGGAAGGGCATGAGTACACCACAGTGGTACTCAGTAAGTGCCAAGCCTAACCTCGGTTGGGTAGTGACGAGGAAGGTCAGGGCCCTACTGAGATAAAACAAAATAAATAATAAGATAACAGAAGCAGTTTAAATAAAGTCTACAGCGAGAATCTAACCCAAATAATTAAGGAAGAACAGTAATAGAAAGCAAATGTAACAATACAAGGAATAATGCTCTCAACAAGGAATAATAGCGGGGGATCTCTTGGTATCCCGAGGATCTCTTGGTATCCTCATCATATGCACCCGGGATCTCTTGGTATCCCGAGAATCTCTTGGTATCCTCATTATATACACTAGGATCTCTTGGTATCCCGAGGATCTCTTGGTATCCTCAATAAGTAAGCCGGGGATCTCTTGGTATAACAATATATATAGAAATACATGTGTCGGGGATCTCTTGGTATCCCGCACCCTCAATCCAGAATATATCAAGTACAGGGGGATCTCCTGGGAAGTCGTCCCGTAGTCCCAAATTAAACACACAAAAATAACAACTCAAAGTCTCAGAATAAATGCTAAAAATCAGTTCAAGTAATAGAAATTTCTAACCTACATGCTTCACAGAATACAAATAGTACAGATAAACAATTAAGCAAGCAAGTCGGCTAAACATGCTTCTCTAAGATAGCACAGGTTTAAACGTACAGTCTGAAATGAACAAGTAAACAAGAAATCTCAATTCAAATACTTCAAGTAGAAATGGGTGTATAATAATTAGCTCAAGTACGCGCTCGTCACCTCACGTACGAGGCATTCAAATATTCAAAGATTATGTCCTAAGGGGAAAGGTCCCCCACACAAGATTAGACAAGGCACTTACCTCGAACCGGCTCAATATCACTAGAAACCGCACTTTTGCCACGAGTATCCGACTCCAAATGGCCTAAATCTATTCAATTCAATTACACATCGTAAATAATATTGCAAAAAATTGATTCCACTATTAAGTTTAAAGCTAGGGCGCCAAAATAGATAAAATGACCAAAAATGGCCCTCCAGCCAACGTCTCAGAATTGAATAATTTTCACTTTTTCAGAACCCTCGTACTCTCACTAGTCTAGCCATATAAAAATCTCCCAAATCGGAGGTCAAATGCCCCCTCAAAACCCAATAGTTTGGCCTATGAAGTTTTACCCCAAATTAACCAATTTTTGATCCTAAATTTGAATTCCAAAGATGTATTTAGCTATATAATGATGAAATATAATGAAAAGGATCAAAGAAACATTACCCAATGATTTTGTCTTCAAAACCTTCTCGAAATCTCCTTCTCCCGTGCTCTCAATCGATTTTCAAACTTATGAAATTAAAACCTCGAAATTGATATTTTTGAACAGTCATTTCCGCTTCTATGGACAAGGGACCGCTTCTGCGAACCACGAGCCGCTTATGCGGTTCTTCATTAAAGTGAAGATTTGCACTTCTGCGGTCTTAAACTGCACATGCGGTTGCCGCTTATGCGGATCCATTATCGCCTCCACGGGTTCAAACAAAATTCCAAGGACCGCATCTGCGGTTAAACTTCCACACCTGCAGAATCTGAAGGGACACTCGAATTTCGCTCCTATAGCGGTTTAGCTGCTTCTGCGGCTCCGCTTCTGTGGTTCCCAAGCTGCAGAAGCAGAAATACCAGATGACAGAATCCTTCAGCTATTCATCCAACTTCAAAATCTTCCGTCAACCACCCAGAATCATCGCGAGGCCCCCGGGACCTCAACCAAAAGCACCAATACTACCTAATACCTTATTCAAACTTGTACCAATCCTTAAACCACCTAAAACAACGCTGGAAACACGAATTAAGTGAAGATTCAAGCCTAAGAACTTCAAATTCCAACCAAACACACTTTTGATAAAAAACCTAACCAAACCTTGCCCGAATGACATGAAATTTTGCACACACATCCCAAATGACATGACGGAGCTACAACAACTTCCAGAATTCAATTCCGACCCTCGGATACAAAACTCACTATCGGACCGGAAACTTTAAAAATTCGAACTTCGGCATTTCAAGCCTAAATGAGCTACGAATCTCCAAAATACATTCCGAACACGCTCCCAACCCCGAAATCACCTAACGGAGCTAATGGAACCCTTGGATTTCCATTCTGAGGTCGTCTTCAAACTGTTCCAAATACGGACCATTTTTTAACTCTTAAGCTCTCATTTAGGGACTAAGTGTCCCAAAACACTCCGGGTCATAACACCGAACGTCCCGGTAAACCAAAATAGCAGAAATGAACTAGGGGAAGCAGTAAATGGGGAATCGAGGCATAAATTCCAAAAACGACTGGCCGGGTCGTTACATCTTCACACTGTTCCGACTATGGTCAACTTTCCAACACTTAAGCTCTCATTTAGGGACTAAGTGTCCCATAACTCTCCAAAATCAAAACGAATATCCCGACAAATCAAATTAGCAGAAATAAACTTGGGGAAAGTAGTTAATAACGGATCGGGGCATTAATTCTTAAGAAGACCGATCGGATCGTCACATCCTCCTACACTTAGACATTCGTTCTTCCTAGAACGAGCATAGAGGCATACCTAAAGTGAAGCTGCTCATGGTCCCAAACTGCTGAGCGACGCGCTAGAACTCAAAACGACCGGTCGGGTCGTCACAATTGCGTTGGGTTGTCTACCTTTTTCTTTTGCTTCTTCATCATATCTTACCATGTATATTCAAAGGATTTACAATTCTTTATTTAAAGGTATCCCTTGAAGTACTTGTAGATCTGATATCTTTAGACTTCATGGACAATATCAAATATACATACGTTATTTGTTTAGCCACCTTCCTTGTAAAGTTTCTCTAACTTCTGATATTGGCCATGCTGTTAATGAAAATGATTATTTGATAATTACATGTCATTGGATAGATGATAATTATTGTATGCAAAAACATATTATTGCTTTTAAATATGATGAAGATCAGATTCATACTGCTGCGTTTATAAGTACTACTATTTGCGAAGTTGTTGAATTTTATAATCTCAAGCAAAAAGTATTGTGTATGTCTTTTGATAATGCTTCTAACAACAATGTCGCAATTTCAATATTAAAACTACATTTGCAACCACCACTTGACGAAATTTTTCATGTTAGGTATGCATGTCATGTTTATAATTTAATTGTTAAAAGTGGCCTTGATTTATTTTCAACCGAGATTACTCATGTTAGAAGAGCAGTTGGTGTTATTCAAGGAAATAATAGATAATCTAGAATAAAGAAATTTAAGAATAAGTGTATCCAGTATAACCGTAAACTCAGATTCACGCCAGACGAAATTGTTACTAGATGGAATTATACATATATATTTTTAAAATGTTGCTACAAATATAGATTCCTACTAACTGAAGTTGCTAATGAGCATTGTATTGATCTGACCCGTATGTTAACAACTACTACTTAGGAGGTCATTAATGATATTGTTAAATTTTTACATAAATTTTATACAGCTATTGTTGAGTTTTCTGGAGCATATTACCCTTCTGTTAATATGGCTTGAGTACGTATAGCTGAAATTTCTTTTCTACTCTTGAATTTGAGAAGAAAGAAAAATATAGGGATGTTGTTGAAAAAATGCAAGCAAAATTCAAAAAATATTTCTTTCCAATTCCTCCGATTTACTTAATTGGTGTTGTTTAAAATCCGTCTATTAAGATGTCTGATTGTCACCAATTAGTAAATGCTTTATATACTTATATGGAGATTGGACCAACTGAAACCCCATACATACATATATATATATATATATACATATATATATATATATATACATATATATATATATATATATATATATATATATATATATATGTAAATGTAAATGTAATTGATGATGCTGCTCTTCATGTAGGCAATGTTAATCCCACTATGCACTGCACTACTTCTACTACTGTGGATGCTTATGAAGGCCTTGATAGTTTTAATATTTTTTTTACATTTTCTAATACTCAAACCAGTAGCAGGAACATTGATGAATGTCAATTCTACTTGCAGAAGAAAAAACGGCCTTGCACAAAGGAATTTTCACAGTTGGGATGGTGGCATGAGAATGGAAAGCAATTTTCTGTTCTTTCTGCTATGGCTCGGGACGTGCTGAATGTGCCAATTTCAATTGTTGCATCAGAGAGTGCATTTATCCAAGCAATACAAAAACTTGGAGACACCCGTCAATCATTGGAAAGCAATGCTTTAGAAGTTTTAGAATATTTCTGAGGTTGGATTAGATCGGAACAAAGAAATCAAGAACGTGAAGATGTTGATAGCCCAGAAGACGAGAAACTTGGAGATATATTAACACATGGTAACCCATACGAATTTAACACTCCAGAAGAAGGCCATCATTTCATATTAGTTATGACGAACTTACTAAGGCAATGCAAAATCTTTGAATTTTCTCTTTTTTGGTTAATTTACTTGTTGTTAAATGTAAACCTTTCAATTTATTAGTTTGAATTTTGAAATAAATGTAGAACTTGCAATTTATAGTACAATTTTTCCCATCTTCATTGTATTCTTTAAATTTTTACTTTATATTAATATAACTTACAATAGTTATACAAAATACAAAAAAAAATTACACTAACCCGACCCGTTGTACCCGTAACACTTATGGTTTATTTTTTACCTGGATGAACCCGAACCCGTTAAATCAGTAAGTCCCAACCCGTAACTGGACCGGACCCCAACCCGTATGGTTCCTAAATTTTCCTACCCAACCCAGCCCGGCCCACCTGTTAGACACCCACAACTGTAGCTAATTGTGCAGGACTTAAGCAGAGTAATTTTGATTTAACTAGTCAGGGTGGTCAATGAGTGATTGCAGTAGTGCCTCAGTTTACAGTTGATCAGTACAATCAGATCTTGCATCGTTTGGGCAAGTCCAGCATCACATCCTCAAGTCAAGGTGATCCATAAAGTAATACCATGTCAGCAGGTATGACTTTACCTTCTATAGCTATTGAAGCTGAGATTAGGTGGGTACTTGATACAGGTGCTTCCAATCATATGGTAAAAAAGCTCAAAGTTTTAGAAGAATCTAGAAATGCTGATGAATCTAGTATTGGAAAAGTTCATCTACCTACAAGAAATATAGCAAGTCTAAAGCATACAAGGTCTACAAGTGTGCTATAAGGATACAAAATTATAAATGTGTTGCACATACCAGACTTCAAATATAATCTTCTGCCTATTTTAAAATTAATAAAGGAACTTAGATGTTTGGCTTTGTTCTACCCCGACGTCTGTCTTTTCCATGACCTCTTCATTGGGAGAGTGAAGGGGATTGGTAAGGAGGATGAAGGCCTTTACATTTGCATATCAGGTAACAAAGACCAAATAAAGAGAGGAGGAAATAACAATTCAGATTCTGGAAGATCTTTTGTAAATACAATAAAGAATGATAGTTCAAGTGTATCTCTGTGGCATAGGAGGTTAGGCCATGTGCCAATTGATGTTTTGAGGAAGTTAAAATGTTTTCAACATTTAAAGAATAATAATGAGACTAAGAAATGTACTGTCTGTCCTATTGCTAAGCATACAAGGCTTCCATTTCCTATTAGTACTTGTGTGGCTACTGCATGTTTTCACTTACTTCATGCTGATATTTGGGTCCTATAGGGTACCTACCGATTGATGGAAGGAGTATTTTCTCACTCTAGTAGATGATCATTCCAAGTTTACATGGATTTTCTTATTTCCTTCTAAAGCTGAAGTAATTATTGCCATCAGACAATTTTTTCATTATGATCAAGAATGTTCATTCTTGTACTGTAAAATTCCTAATAAAAGATAATAAGTGTGAGTTTTTTAACTCTCAAATGACAGAATTATTACAGTCTTTGGGGATTTTTCATCAAAGTTCTTTTGTCTATACTCCACAAAAAAATAGAGTAGCTGAGAGAAGATACAGACACCATACTTAATGTGGCCAGGGCACTGAGATTTCAAGCAAGTGTTCTCCTGAGATTCTTGGTGGAATGTGTATTAACTGTAGTCTACATTATGAACATACTACCAACATAGGTACTACAGGGTAAAACTCCATTTGAACTACTGTTTGGTCATTCTCCTTCCTTAGACCATATGAGAATTTTTGGTTGTCTAGGATATGTAACTGATGTAAAAAGAGGTGACAAATTCTCACCTAGAGTCTCACATGCAGTGTTTCTTGGTTACTCTATGACTCTAAAGGGATACAGAATGTACAACATTCACACCAAGGAGTTCTTAGTAAGTAGAGATGCCATGTTCAAAGAAGATGTATTTCCCTTTCAACATTTAGCTCTTCTACTCTCCTTGTTTCCTACCATTTGACATACATCAAGTCTTAATGCCTAATGATATACCTATATCCTCTTTTCCACCCTCTTCAATCTCTTCATCTCTTCCTACACCTTCTCCTCTATCTTCTCCTATTTCTACTTCACCTGCTTATTATAGCTTAGATCAGCCAACTCAAGTAGCTGCTGAACCTGAAACAATATCACCAACTAGTCTCACTCATGATCAACCTACTCATCAGTTGTCTACCTCAATGATTAATTGATAGAAACCTCACCTCCTAAAAGATATGGGAGAACCATTAAACATCCTATATGGCTGAAAGATTATGTTACTCATTCTCAAGGCAAAGCCAATTGTTCTTATCCTCTTTCAGCATGTGTTAGTTATGAGAATATCTCTAACTCCTATGCCAAAGCTTTATCCTCCTACTCTACAAATGTAGAACTATAGTCATATGCCGAAACTGTCAAGGATCCTAAATGGATTGAAGCTATGAAGGCTGAAATCTCAACCTTAGAGGAAAATCACACATGGTCTATAGTGAAGTTACTTGCTGGAAAGGTTACTATTGGCTGTAAATGGGTGTTCAAAGGGAAGTATACATCCTCAGAAGGATTTGAAAGATACAAAGCTAGGTTGGTGGCTAAAGGTTACAATCAAAAGGAAGGGCTTGACTACACTAAAACTTTCTCCCCTGTAGCAAAAATGGTAACTGTAAGATCAGTCATTGTAGTTGTTGCAACCAAACATTGGCCTCTTTTCTAAATGGATGTTCATAATGCCTTCTTTCATGGTGAACTCATAGAAGAGGTCTACATGTATGTGCCACAAGGGTTTGCAAGCTAGGGAGGGTCTCACAAGGTTCGCAAACTTCATAGATCTCTATATGGCCTGAAACAAGCATCTAGGCAGTGGAGTAGGAAGATGACTGATGCATTAGTGCTGTTGGGCTACATTTAAAGTCATTTTGACAATTCTCTTTTCACAAAGAAGGTTCAAGCTAAATTGGTTGTTATGTTAGTCTATGTAGATGACCCGATAATAAGTGGAAGCAGTCTAGGTATGATAACTTAGACTAGAAATGATCTGAAGCTCAGGCTCAAAATGAAGGATCTAGGTGAACTTAAGTTCTTTCTGGGAATAGAGGTTGCAAGATCAAAAGATGGATTTATTATGAGCCAAAGGAAATAAGCTTTGGAGCTGATATCTGAGATGGGACTTGCAAGTGCTAAACCTGCAAGAACACCTTTTGAGACCAATTTTTAGCTTACGTCTGTGGAGTATGATACTGCTGTAGGAGACTTTGAGTGTGAATACAAACTAATTGAAGATTGAGGTGCATATATGATGTTTTACACTTCAATACCACACAAGGGGGGAGGGGGTGATTTGTGCGGTGACCAATTTTTCACTTAAACTGATTATGGAAGGACCTGCTTCTTCTATGTGTTCCTTGTACTACTGTTGCGGAATAATAAATGTAGAAAGTAAAGAATATAAGTATTTTTACGTGGAAAACACATGTGTCAAAAGGTGAAAAAACCACGACCTACTTTCCAGTAGGATTTTTCCAAACTCTCCACTAAAATTACTGAGCCAAAAACTGTATTTATAAAAACTCTTTTGTAAACCTAAGACTAACTCTAATCCCGTTGTAGCACACATCCTCAACTGTTGAGACAATTTCAAGTTAACTCTAACTTGAAAACTCTGAGTACCTAATACAATTGCTTCTAGATAAAGATGAAAGGTAAAATATGAAACCATCTACTACAATTGAACTAGAATAAAATACAGACACTTGGAACTGGTTCTTCTGTGTGGTTCAAGTAGCTTCAAGTTTGCACGCTTGAATCATACACGAACTACTTGCAAAATTGCCTTGCTATTTTGCTCTCAATTCACGTTTAACTTCGGCTTATGTGCATTACATGTAAAAGAGAGCAACACTGATATTTATAGATGTAGTAAATAGAGATTGACTAGAATTCTGATTCTACTCTTCCTTGGTGGAAGAGTTCTAGTTGATCTCAACCTCTAATTCCATCCATTTCTTAAATCATATTATCTTTGAGTAAGTAGTCCTTCTCCTTATCCAATATGCAAACTTTTCGATCAGGATTAGGAGATATTACTTCTTTCAAGTTATGTTTATCCCTTTCACGTGCATCTCACATGCTTAAGCCTATTCGTATGTGTGCTCCACTAGGATGGACCTGGTTCATGTCTGAGTTCCTATGTCAGTCTTCAAAACTAACCTTTACTTGGTCTAGACATGTGATTTTTGACCCTTCCCAAGATTTTTTATATTTTAGTATGTAAATATTTAATTTAGGCCTAATATAGCTATTTCAACTCATTTTTACTTTTTTTATTTTTATTTTATTACAAGAAAAAGAAAATTAAAAAAAATAGGTTCATTAATGTTTTGTAGTCATTTTTTTTAATCTTGAAAAAATACCAAAACTAGTTTTGTTTTAACGGTCAGTCTTATTTTAATAAATATTTTTACTTAAGTAGAGCTAATTAATATTTTTAATAATACTTTCAGTTAATTAAGCTAATTTTAAACATAGCTAGTCATAAAGGCCCAAGTTTCTATCCCATTCCTTAAGCTCAATATCCAATACCCATTAAGCTAACCCTAGGGACCCTTCTAGACTCTTCTTTGGAACAAAAAAAATAAATAAAAAGACCCTAAGGATATAACACAAAAAGACCTAGGGACTAACTGGTAAAATACACAAAATAATAACCTAAACCTAGACTCTACATATAGGAACGCAAAAATCAGAAAAAGGGGAGGACTCTAAAAAGCAGTGCAATACCAAGAACCCCACCCCCTGTATCTCGCCCCTTCACAGGAGAAGAAGAGCCATTTTAATGGCTTCTTCTTAACAAACACTAGTGAGACCTTACTCCCTTCAACATCCGATCTTCCTCACCCATGAAATTGCACCTTATAATTTCCTGAACCATCACCCTAATCCATAAGGCATACATAAAATCGATCATGAACCATAGGAGGAGAAGAGGCAGCCAAAAAGTCCCTTCCTCTAGGTCTACTGCTACCTCCAATTTTCCAAAATCAAAGACCCTCAAACTCTGATTTTCCAACATTCAAACATACGCACACACGGACAGAAACCGTGACGAGAAGGAGAGATTAGTGAGGAGTCTAATTCAAGGTTCTGTCCGCGGATCTGATTCGTCACCGAGGATCGACGTTCGCTGCTGTGTTATTCGGCTTGTCAGAGGTTTTCGTTTGTTAATTCATTGAAGAAAGGTTAGCACAATTTTATACACAGTTGAATTTAATTGCGTATGGTTCCTACTAGATTCCACTTGTTCATGAACTCATTCTGTTTAAGTGAAGAGGAATTGAAATCCATATAAATCGTGACTTCATTACTCATTTTATATGATTCTTCTATCAGATTTGTGCATCCTCGTGCTAGCATAGCAATATATATTGATTGCTCTCATTATTTGATGAAGTATTCCATAAATGGAATAATGAGAATTGTGGCATCATATGCTCTATTTTTTTAGCTTGTTAGTTTCATGTAATTGATCCCATTATGTCATGGTATGATCGAATTTAAATTCAGATCCAAATGCACTCATGGTATTCTGTATTGCCAAATGATTATCATAGTAATTAAGGATGGAGAAGGGCTTCTGTGATTGAGTATTTGGTCGTGTTTTTGTTGTTCTTTGTTATGGTTGATCTGTTTTGCTCGATTTTTATTAAGATGGAGTGGTGGTTGATTTGTTGTCTTACTAGAATTATGGCTGATTTGTGTTTTAATGTGGGATTTTGGAAAGATTGTTCTGTTCTCTCATCATGTTGAGTTGGTCATAAAGTTTTGAGATGAAACATAAGTCAAGTTGCTCAGATTTGAGTTATTTGATATTGGTCATAAAGTTGCTCAGATTTGAGTTGTTTGATATTGGTCATTCTATTGTTAATCTTTTCCTGGGTTGGAGTATTGAATATTCTTTGGTGTCTGACTTCGTAAACAAAAAATGCTAGGCGACCGTGGTTTGAGATGAAACATAAGTCAAGATCTGTTTATTTTGAATTCGCTAGGAGCATGTTTAGGCCGTCGAAACGTGAGTAGATGAACCTCTGCGGACGTTTATAATAACAATTACCATAGCTACGGGTACGGTTCCCGTGACGTAGTTGTGATACTTAATCCCTAATTAGTTAGATATGAATATCCGTAGTTCATTTAGTTGAATGCTATTCCTTTAGAATTCAAGGCATGCTATTTAGTTGAATTTCCATGGCCCTCGCAAATTTAAAAATGCGTAGTTGTTTTAGGCGCGTTATTTAATAATTTACCTCCCTAAACTCAGGTGCGAATTTATGTGACCCAAATCCAAATCCTAACAATGTTATAAAATGTGTTGCGGACTGCGTGTGCATTTATGTGACGCGGTTCAAAACGTATTTTATGTGACGTTGAATTTTTCTTAAAATTAATTAAACAAAGCGGTTATAGAGTTAAAATTGCACATAGGTCTAAAGTGTTTTAAATCAGATAATTAAGCCGAATAACAGTTGATCGACCGTGCTAGAACCACGGAACTCGATAATGCCTAATTCCTTCTCCCGGCTTAACAGAATTCCTTACCCGAACTTCTAGTTTGCGGACTGTAATACAGAGTCAATCTTTTCCTCGATTAAGGATTTGAACCGATGACTTGGGACACCATTAAACTATCCCAAGTGGCGACTCTGAATTTTAATAAATAAATTCTGTTTCGATTGTCCTGTAATTGGAAAAAATCCCTTATACTCTTCGGGGGGTGGTAAAAAGGAGGTGTGACACTTGGGCCAATAAATTCCCCCTTTTTGATGATGACAAACTCTGTGCTTTTCATAAGCTTAGGCCCGATTTCATCTCAGCTCAACATCAACACAATGTCAGAAATATTTTTCCTTTTTATCACTTATCATCAAGGACCAGGTACATTAGATTATAACCATCAGTATTCAAAGTGTAAACATCACTTGTTTAAAGCACAACCTTTTTTTCCCTTTTGGCATCATCAAAAAGTTGCATAAAAATGTGAGATAACTAGATTTTAAAGCTTAGTCATGGCCACTGGGGCTACTTCAAATGCAATCATGGATTAATCATCATAGATCAAGCTAAGAATTTTAACCATCAAAGAAATATAAACAAACAGTTAGAGCAAAAATAGTGAATTTCATTGATGATTGATAATATTCTACCACAAAGCATAGGAAGAAATAAAAATACTAAAAACATGAGCAAAAGAAATAAAACGTTCCGAACCGGGTCACTGGTTGATCTACAGGATAGGAGGCTTAAGGCTGGGAAGAACTAGGTGCTTGGTTTTTCACTTGGAGGAGTTTCAACATACCTTGAAGAATGCCATCATTCTTCTCTTTTTCTCTTGCCAGCTCAGTTTTGAGAGCATTTCACTTAGTCTCCACCTCAACCAACCTTGCATACTTAGCCCTACATTCTTGCACCAAGGCTCTGACATTGGTATTCACTGGTACCTTTCTGGATGAACTAGGTTCTTTAGGTGTGATATTGACTTCATAATCGCAAGCAAGCAGAGTATTAACCCAAAAATGATCCATGCTTGTAGTAACCTCTGCAAGCACAGTTGCGAGAATGAAGCCATAGGGAATTGTATGAGTTTTGGTTCAATTGATAGTCTATCGAGAAGCTAGAGTATAGCTTTCAGTCACTTTCTTCAGTAGGTCTGCGAGGGTTTCCTCTACAGATGAACCAGGTTCATCTCCCCAAACAACCATTGCACCTGCGTCTTTAGTTAAACTCATAGGAGTGGGTGAAGAATAAACCACTCTTTCCCCCTTCCCCTCACAATACTCCTAGCACCCTTGTTTTTTTTTTATTTTTACCACCAACTTCTTCAGATTCTGTAGTCTCAACACCTACTATAATTTCTAAAAATCTATTCTCCAAATTTTGCAGCAACTTTGGAAATTGTCTCAATAGAAACATTAGAATTAGAAGATACCTGTTTAGTTTCGGAAGAACCACTTTCTTCCCCCTGAGTAGCAGACTCAAAAGAATTTAGGTAATTTAACACGGTCAGGAGTCTTAAACGTAACTAGTTCATTTGTAAAGAATAAGTTCAAAAGAACTTTGGTATTTGGTAGGACTCTGCTCATGATCCAAATATAGTTATTTCAAATTATGCAAAGTGTAGAAAACATACCGTGTTATCTTGATGAACCAGGTTCTTCAGTATTAAATCTCTTGTGTAAGTCTAATTTTGCCAAAATCGAGAAAATATCATTAGAGATTAATGAGTCATTTTAACACATGTCACAGGAGTATACTATGGAAAGTATGAGACTGACCAAGATTTTATCTAATTATACACAATTAAAAAACTTTCTAACCAATTTTTTTTTTCAATTTCTTTTTATTTTTTTCTTTTAAACTTGAACTGGTCCTTTTAGATGATCTTAATCATTCCTAATTCCAACCTGTTCCTCTCAAAGTGATCTCTACTTAAGGCTTTTGTGAATATGTCAGCAGTTTTCTAGTCAGTAGAACAAAACTCCACAGTGATCAAGCCTTTCTCATAGTTGTCCCTCAAACAATGGTGCCTAACATCTATGTGCTTAGTTATTTTATGATTAACCAGGTTCTTTGTCATACTAATAGCACTAGTGTTATCACAAAAAATAGGGATGCAACCAACATCAATTCCAAAGTTCGATAATTATTGTTTGATCCACAACAATTGAGCACAACATGAAGCAACATCAACATACTCCGCTTCAGCAGTAGAAAAGGCCATTGAATTTTGCTTTTTTGGTAGCCTATAACACAAGAAATGAACCAAGGAAGTGTGCCATACCTAAGGCGATCTTACTATCCACAGGGAACCCTGCATAATTAGCGTCAACATATCCCACTAGGTTAAAATTACTACCGTTTGGATACCAAAGGCAAATGTCAGTGGTGCCTTTCAAGTATCTCAATATTCTCTTGACAGCAGTCAAGTGGGACTTCTTTGGATTTCCCTTCGTTGTTTTGTTACTGAGGAATAGGTTCATGGACAGGTTCCCTGGAGGTTTGAGGACCAGTTCCTCTCTAGTTAGTTCCCCCTGTCATGTTACCCTAGGTGGAAGGACCTGTTCCTTCGTGTGATGTATCTTCAGGCTGGACTGTGGTTTCATCATTTGAATTTCTTATCAGTCCGATCTCTTCATTATCTTGTTCCTGCCTCTCAGAAAGAATGTTACTTTTTAAAAAATAACATATATATTTTTGTACACAAATTGTTCTTTTACTGTATATCTTATAAGCTTTACTATGTGAAGAATATCCCGAGAATACTCCCTCATCACTTCTGGGATCATACTTATCTAAGGAGTCTTTGCCATATTGTGGACAAAACACTTGCATCTAAATGCCCTAAGATAGGATATATTTAACTTTCTCCCTTTAAGTGACTCATAGGGAATCTTCTTAACAAGAGGTCTATTCATGCAACTATTTATTATGTAGCATGCAGTGTTCACAGCTTCTGCCGAGAAGCTATGAGGCAATTTACTAGCAAGTAGCATAGTCCTAGCCATTTCCTCTAATGTATTATAATTTCTTTAAACTACTCCATTTTGTTGTGGAGTACTAGGAGCAGAAAAATTATGACCTATGCCATGCTCATCACAAAATTCAGCAAACTTAGCATTTTTAAATTCAGTTACACGATCAGACCTAATTGATGTAAGTTGATTACCAAGTTGTTTCTGAGTTTTTCTAACAAAAGAAGTAAACATGTCAAATGCTTCATCTTTAGATGTTAAAAACAATGTCCAAGTAAACCTAGAGTAATCAACAACAACCACCATAACATATCTCTTACCACCTCTGCTCAGAGTTCTCATTGGTCCACAAAGATCCATATGGACCAGTTCCATCGTTCTGGTGTTACTTACCATTTTCTTGATTTTGAAAGAGGATCTTACCTACTTCTCCCTTGCATAAGCCTCACAAACTTTGTCTTCCTTGAACTTAATGTTAGGCATTCCTATCACCAAGTCCTTGGAGACTAGTTTGTTGAGTTGACTTAGACTGGCATGTCCAAGTCTTTTGTGCCAAAGGAGGGGATCATTATCCAACACACTTAAACAAGTGAGTTAATTTTCTAAAAGTGTGGACAAATATACTATGTAAATATTGTTTACTCTTTTTCCCTGCAAAATAATTTTTTCAGTGGCAAGATTTATCAGAAAACATTTGGTAGAGGTGAATGCTACCAAGTTACCTCTATCACACAATTGTGATACACAGATTAGGTTGTATTTTAGGTCATCTATCAAGTAGACATTCTCAATAGAGTGATAATCAGCCTTACCTACCTTTCCAACCCCAATGATCTTACCTTTCTTCCCATTTCCAAAGGAGACATTACCACATTTGAGGTCCTCTAGTGAAAGGAACTGGTTATTACTACCTGTCATATGCTTTAAGTAGCCGCTATACATGTACCATATTTGGCTGCTCCCCTTCACTTGGACCTAAAAAAGGAAGTCATGGGTTAGTCTTAGGAACCCAAACTAGTTTGGGTCCATTTCTATAGGCAAAAAGGTGAATCAAATTCTTTTGGGCCCATCCTGGCAGCTTACTTTTCCCTTGAACAAATATTTTATTCTCTTGACTAGCCTTTTCTTTTGCATTACATTCACTTTTATAGTGACCAGTCTTACCACATTGTGTGCAGATATTGTTCTCCGAAAGTATGAGGTACTTGCTTTTGGGATCCCATTAAGGTGCAGGGGTCATGTAGCCAAGTCCTCTCTTATTGTTACTATGGTGTTCATGTAGCCATGAAAGTGCATCAGAGGACCCATCCATTTACAAGTTCTGTCTAGCTTGTGCTTAACTTTGCTTAGATCCTCCTTAAGAACTCTTATCTGATCATCTCTTTTGTACAACTCGTCTTTCATTTTTCCTAGGTTTTCTTCTAATATGAGTTGTGTGTGATCAAATTTCTTTTTACCTATTCCTAATTTCACTTTTAGCTTTTTAGATCTTAGCTATAGGACAATGGTGCCAAGTTCAAGAACATGGTTCTTCAACTCAGGATTTTTACTATCACTTTCACTAGCCCTGAGTTCCAGATTTTTGCACTTAGCTTTCAAGATTACACATTCCTTAGACAATTGTTCCTTTGCATTGTTTATGACCTCAAATTCATCAATGAAATCTAGCAGTAATTCAGATAGACTTTCTTTAGACAAAAAATTAATCTTGTCTTTGAGATGAATCATACTTACCTCCGATTCCTCATCAGATTCTCCAATGGCCATAAGTGCTTATTCATCTCCATCTTGATTTTCTGAATCCTCATCTGAGCTCTCTCCCCAAGCAACAACCATAGCCTTTGTTGATCCTTTATTCTTATTGGGATGAACTTGTTCCTTCTTCTTATTTCTTCATTCAGCCCTTTCCTTCTCCCATTCAATTTCCCACTAAGAATAGTTTTTGATGATATGGTCAGTTTTACCATATTTGTAGCAGCCCTCGTTGGTCTATTTTTCATGAACCCTTGGTTTGTTATAGGTTTCACCTCTTGAAGAACCCTTTCCTCTCATTAGATACTTCTTGAAATCCCTTGTAATCATAGCCATTTCATCCTCTTCTAGATCTGCACCTTCAGTGATTCTGAGAGCCATGCTCCTTTCCTTCTTGGGTGCATCCATCTTCATGGTTTGCCTTCTAAGTTCATAGGCAGTGAAATTTTCAATTAGCTCGACCAACTTGAGAGTGGAAATGTTCTTTGATTCCTCAAAATAGCAGTCATTTTGCTTTCCCAAGCAATTGGCAAAACCCTTGTCAAAATTTTTTCAACTTTATCTTCTTTAAGGATAATCCTTCCAAGAGACTTAAGTTCATTTGTTAGTGTTGCAAACCTTGTATACTTCTCTTGGATGGTTTGTCCTTCCTTCAGGGTGAAATTCTCATAATGAGAATATAGCAATGTTCCTCTTGATCTCCTAACTTGAGGAGTTCCTTCATGAGCCACTCGCAAAGTGTCCCAAATTTCCTTGACAGTAGTACAACTTTGAATTTTGTTGTACTCGTCTGAACCAAGTCCACACATAAGCCATTTCTTGGCCTTAGAACATTCTTTTCCCACTCCACAAGTCCTCAGCACTGCAGTCGACTCTAGTCTTTGGCACATCTATGCCTTCATCATTCTTCTTCGTGGTAGCCAGGGGACCATCAGTAACTATCTCCCATAGTTCATAGTCCTCTCCGATGATGTGATCTATCATCTTGTTTTTCCACTAGGAATAGTACTGGCCATTAAAGGGTGGAGGCCTAGTAGTGGATTGTCCTTTCCACTTTCCTGGTGGTGCACTCATCTTGATCTGTTCCTAAGTTATTAGCCTCTTCAAGGATAACCTACTCTGATACCAATTGATGTTTTACACTTCAATACTACACAGGGGGGGGGGTGATTTTGTATGGTGACTAATTTTTTGCTTAAACCAATTATGGAAGGACCTGGTTCTTATATGTGTTCCTTCTACTATTGTTGCAAAATAATAAATATAGAAAGTAAAGGACACAAGTACGTGGAAAACACCTAGCTCAAAAG
The DNA here is from genome assembly GCA_026770625.1 of Nicotiana glauca. NCBI lineage: Eukaryota > Viridiplantae > Streptophyta > Magnoliopsida > Solanales > Solanaceae > Nicotiana > Nicotiana glauca. The sequence goes on from MU743187.1 coordinate 22,717, forward strand.
GTGAAAAAATCACGACCTACTTTCTAGTAGGATTTTCCCAAACTCCCTACTAAAATCACTGAGCCAAAAACTACATTTACAGAAACTCTTTTATAAACCTAGGACTAACTCTAATCCTGTTGTAGCACACAACCTCAACTGTTGCGACAACTTCAAGTTAACTCTAACTTGAAAATACTGAGTACCTACTTCAGTTGCTTCTAGATAAAGATGAAAGGTAAAATATGAAACCACCTACTACAATTGAACTAGAATAAAAGACAGATACTTGGAACTGGTTCTTCTATCTGGTTCAAGTAGCTTCATGTTTGCCCGCTTAAATCACACACGAACTGCTTGCAAAATTGCCTTGCTATTTTGCTCTCAATTCACGTTTAACTTCTCCTTATGTGCATTACTTGTAAAAGAGAACAACACTGGTATTTATAGAGTTAGTAAATAGAGATTGACTAGAATTCTAATGCTACTCTTCCTTGGAGGAAGAGTTCTAGTTGATCTCAACCTCTAACTCCTTCCCTTTCTTAAATATGTTCTATTTGAGTAAGGTGTCCTTCTCCTTATCCAATATGCAACCTTTTCGATCAGGATCAGGAAATATTACTTTTTTCAAATTAAGTTTATCTCATTCACGTGCATCTCACATGTTTAAGTCTATCTGTATCTGTGCTCCACTAGGATGGACCCTGTTCATGTTTGAGTTTCTTTGTCAGTCTTTCAAACTAACCTTTATTTGGGCCAACAATATCAAAGACTAGTAGGGAGGTTATTATATCTTATAATGACCAAGATTAATATTGCATTTGTAGTACAGACATTAAGTCGGTTTATGCACAAGCCTAAGCAGTCTCACTGGGAAGCTGCTTTGAGAGTGGTGAAATATGTCAAAACTTCTTGAGGTCTTGGTTTACTAATGTCTTTAGAAGTCTCAGATAAACTGAAAACATGTTGTGATTTAGATTGGGTTAGATGCTTACAGACTAGAAAATCAGTAACAGGGTACTTAGTTAAGATTGGGAATGATTGATCTCGCGGAAGTCTAAGAAACAAGACACAGTTGCAAGAAGCTCTCCTTAAGCAAAATTCAGAAGTATGGCATCTATAGTTGTTGAAATAACTTGGCTCACAGGACTCTTCAAAGAACTAGAGGTTGATTTAAGTCTACCAATTGATCTCTTTTGTGACAACAAAGTTGCGATCCAAATTGCAGCTAATCCCATATTTCACGAAAGGACTAAACACATAGACATTGACTGTCATTTTGTACGAGAGAAAATCATACAAGGTGCAGCAAAAACTCATCATATTCCCACAAAAGAGCAGCATACTGACCTCCTTACCAAGAGCTTAAGAAGATTGCAACATGATCTTAAGAAGGATATCTTCAAACCATCGGCTTGAGGGAGGGTTTTAAGAAGGTAGTTAGTGGATTAGTTGAGTAGTTAGCCAGATGTCGAATAATGTAGGGAAAGCTGTAAGTTAAGTTAGTTAGGAGTAGTATATAACCGTGTATACTCCTCATCTGTGAGGTATCAGAAATTAATGGGACAGTACAATTTCCATTTCTCTCTTTAGCTTCTTCTGAGAAATCCTCTGCAACCATGGAGGTTCTCTCCATTTAACATATCTATTATAGTACAATATGATACAGTCGGACCAAATAGCAAAATGTTAATTAATAATAGCAAACAATACAATCTATTCAAATATTGTATTCATAAAACAATACGATACAATATAATATAATACAATACAATACATTATAAAGCATGGGTAAGATCAAATCCACACAAGCTGTAAGTGTTTGTGCAGCGATAATTGATGATGGTTGTGAAATGATGCCTAAATATATTGGTTGTGCAATTGTAATTGGCGAAGGTGATTAGTGGTGATAATTGACGAGGATGGTTGTGCGGTTGAGAGTAGTGGTGATAGTGATTCGTGGTGAATGTGGTCAGTGATGACAGTTGTGCATTGTGAGCTTTTAGTGGAAATCACTCATGGCACTAGCTAGCTTTAGAGGAGGTTTGTGGCGGTTATTATTAGGTTATAACCGTCCAAGGATATAACTCCTTATAAGTAGATTATTATTATTTTATTTTTCGTGTGAGACTTTGTTAACATACACCCAACAATCTCCCCCTTGAACTAAGTTTTATATGATTCATTATTATTTATGGGCTAATTTGGAGATTAACTGTGTGCTATCCACACGATCTTGAGTATTTACTGTCACCAAAGCCGTACGGGTAAAGGTCGTAAACCGGGCTTTAGACGGGCAAAAGTACTAATCCTGGCCCCACGCCACACTCTGCCATCTCCATAATCGTCCCACCAAATCTGGCTCTTATACTAGTTTTCGTCTTAAAACGGCCCATAAATACTCTTAACATGATGTGATATTGTCTGCTTTGGGCTAAGCCTGCAGATTTTCTCAAAAGACATCATATTATTAAGAGTATCCAATTCCTTATAAGTAAATCATTTATTACTTTCGATTTGAGACTTTGTTCGCGTACTCGACAATTACAGTAGTTATAGTGGTGCAGTGTAAATTAGTGGGAAATTATATTCACGTGAATCTTTTAAGCCAGGTTTAGCGAAAGTTTTATTGTATGTACAAGTTAACGAACATGAACACTACGTATAACATACGAACCTATTAAGAGCAACTATTGAGCCCGTTTGGACATAAGAAAATTTTCCCTTTTATCCAAAATTTTTTTAATTTTTTTTGAAATCTTCGTTTATTCATAAAATTTTCAATTTTCACTTGAAGATGTATTTTTGAAATTTTCAAAAATTTTAAAAACTCCAAAAAGCTATTTTTCATATTTTTCAAAATTTTCACTCAAGTCACTCACAAAACTTCAAAAACAACCAAAAATTATATTCACGTCCAAACATAACTCTAAATTTCAAATATCGTTTTCACTTGAAAAACAATTTCACCCTTTTCTGAAATTTTACAATTCTTATGTCCAAAAGACCAGTAAGATTTTAAGAAAATGTATATAACGAGTGGAAATCTGAATGATTCAAATCTCTATTAAGTAAGCGTCTTGGTTGACTAAGACGAGCATATTACAGAAAATTCTTCAATAACACCTATTAACCTCATTTGTCTGTCTTATACAATATCTTTTATAAGTCTATGATATCACTAAGATCAGAACTTGAGCACAAAATCAGCTGTAGTTTGGCAATTACAATAACCAAATCGAAAGTCTTTAGGCATCCTAGATAGCCCCTGTTAGAAACCTTCGAGCCTGTAGTAGAGGTGGCAAAATAGATTTAAAAAAATATATCCATCAATATTATCCATTAAAAAATAGGTTGAATAATGAACTTTTTAAATATGGATAAGATCTATATTATCCACTTAAAAAATAGATAACTGCTAGGTTTAACTTTTACATTTGCAAAGATTCAAATTAGGGGTTCTGCAAATTTGGTAAACTAGAAATCCTTCCAAAAGTGATCATATTCAAGAAGCCATAGATAATATGGATATCCATTCGTTTAACCCATATTTATCGGTATTAAACATGGACCAGATCGATTTTTTTACGCTATACGTTTTTGACTTGCCCATATCCGACCCAACACGACCCGCCCCTTTGCCATCCCTAACATGTAGCTTTGAGCTTGACAATCATATATATAAGGTTGCTGCACAATAACAGGAAGAATATATTCAGAAGATCTGACTGTATTTCTTATTTAGACAATAGCTCAAACTTGAGAATAAACAAGAGCTAGGCAAAAGACTGTCCAAAACTTCATACAACGGACTTAAAAGCAAGAAACACTTAACTTTGGTTCCATTTTACCCCATCTTATATAGGGATTAAGGATGAATGAAAAAAAATGATCTGCTATGGATTGTGGAGTTAACAAGTGCTGATAAGTTTATTGGGGAATCTTTTTTCTTTTCTGGTGCGAAGACTCCAATTCACTTCATAACTACCTGCCATTACTTTTCATAGCATATCTATACAGAAAATTTATATTGAATGGAAAATACCTCCCTGAAATCAAAGTGCACCAAATAATAAAGAAATACTAGCCTACACCATCACAAAATATAGAACAGAATAGGAACAAGCCAATACCTAAAGAAACATGCTAAATAGGGTAGAAACTAACAGTCCAACAGGGGGAAAAAGTGGGTCTACTATAAGGATGTTTCCTTCATTTTTCACATGGTTGGACATTAAAATGTTACAGTGTTACCTACTAGATAAAGTGGAATCACACAACATTAGTAATAATGTTACGCTATATTCAAAAAGTTAAGCACATTGTGGACGGTGAAACTTTTTAAAAAGTTAACTAATTTTCAAACATATTGTAAATTGTAACTCATAGAAAAAGAAGATAGCCCATAAAATACTTTCTTCTAATCTTCCAAGATCAAGGATCATGCCAAATATACAAACTTTCGACACCCAAACACAAGTAATTTTGTAGAAAGAACAGTTAAACAGGTAGGTATATGTCACGACCCCAAATCTTCCTGGTCATGAAGGGGCCTATCACAGTACTAGGCAAGCCGATTCAACATAGATAACATAAAGGTCTTTTGCAAATTCATTTTTCAATTCAATTATGAACACAAGTCTTTCATTTAAAATAACAAAATACACGGAAGAAAGAATAAAATATGTAAATACATCTACATTGTCGGATCCCGGTGTCACTAGTCATGAGCCACTAAGATACTATCTAGTACTGTCTACTCCATACAAAAGAAAAGACTGAGATACATAATAATAAGTATATGAAGGAGAAAGGCAGGGATGCGAACGCCGTGCAGCTACCATGCTATCTCCGTAAATACTCAGAAGCTGCTGAAGGCTCTCACTTGGAAGCTATGGAACCTGGATCTGTACACAAGGTGCAAGGAGTAACGTGAGTATGCCAACTCAGTAATTAACATAAGTACATAAAGTTTGAGTGCAGTGACGAGCATTTACATCATATACATAATCTAACATAAAATCTCAATGGAAACATCAAAGTCAAATTCATAGTACAATTTCCAAATAACTTGTAAAACTTCAGTTCAATAATAATTATTTAAAATATTTGTTAAGCACATTTTCAATTGAGGTTCAATATAAAGAAGAGTGAAAACAGTAAATTTCATGAACAAGCCCCTTGGTTTAACCATCGCTCATATATATATATATAAACCTCGAGCAGCCTCTCAGTCCCTCGTGACTCACTCTCGTCAATCAGAACTCTCACTCAGCACTCCCGCTCGATAGATATCTCATAATAATAATAACCGTTGCGGCATGAAGCCCGATCTATATATATATAGTCGAATGCGCTCACTAGGGGTGTACAGACTCCGGAGGGTCCCCTATAGCCCTAGTGCTATGTTGCTGCGGCGTGCAGCCCGATCCAATATATTGCTGCGGCGGGCAGCCCGATCCATATACATATAAATATCGCTGCAACGTGTAGACCGGTCCATAAATATACATATAATCCTCACCATCCTCCCCTCAGCCTCTCTCAGTCATCAACCTCACAGTCACTCGGGCATTTCAATAAAAATTAGGGAAACTCAGTCCAAACAACTCCAAATATTCAAACAGAGTATGAAACTAAATAAAAATTAAACAGGTAAAAATCATGACTGAGGATATACTTTCAAATCAAAACAGTGTGAGGAAAGTAGTAAAATTCCCCTAAGGGTTCAAACAGTTCGGCACAAGGCCCCAAACATGGCATTCAGCCCAAATTAACAGATTCATTTCTAAAACACATGGATCTCATATAGAGTTTATCAAAATAACAACTATACAGTTACTACGGGACGGATCAGGTCACAATCCCTACCGGTGCACACCCACGCATCCATCACCTAGAATATGCGCCACCCTATTTATCTATACAGTACAAAATTCCGGGGTTTCATACCCTCAAGTCTAGATTTACAATCGTTACTTACCTCAAACCGAATGAAATTCTACTTTGCGATTCCCTTGCCTCTTCAGTCGACCTAAACTCGCCCAGAATCTATCCAAAATCAGAATCATAACATCAAATAGGCTAAAGGTACAAAGCCCACGCAAAAATAATCAAGTTACATAAAAAATCCCGAAACCAAACTCGACCTCCAGGGCCACGTCTCGAAATCCAATAAAAATCACATCACTAGAATCCTCATCCTCTCACGAGTCTATTCATACCAAGAATATCAAAATCAGACCTAAAATGGCCCCTTAAACCCCCAATTTAAACTCTCCCATTCCATGCCCTAATTCTCCAATTTTAACCTTTGAATTCCATTAATTTCATGTCTAATCAGTTAGAAATTACCGTAGAATCAAGTATTAAGTTCAAAAACCTTTCCTCCAATCGATACCCTTCAAATCTCTCTTCTAATCCCCTCAAAAAGCTCCAATTCTGTACACAAATGGTGGGAAAATGACCAAATTTCGCGAAGGCAAGAATTTACATTTTCTGCCCAGGGATTCCGCACCTACGCCTCATATCTCGCTCCTGCGGACCACATCTGCAGTCATAATAACCACTTCTACAGTTTATTATTAATTCCCTTAGGGCCGCATCTATGCCCAGGCACCGAATGTTCACGCAAATGCGCCCAACACACCACATATATGGTTCTTCCTCTGAAGGCCAACTTCCGCATCTGCGGTCTCCTCCAGGCACCAGTGACCTCGCAACTGCGGTCCCCAAGCCATATGTGCGGTTATGACAGAAACAACAGCCAAAGCTGCTCAATAACAATACCAAACTGTTGGCCAAGTAAAGGTGAAGTTTTGAAGACAGATAAAGGAACTCAGACAGGGACCAGGTCCATCTTGTGAAGCACAATTGTGATCAAGCCCAAACATGTGAGATGCACGTGAAAGAGATAAACCTAACTTATCAGAAGTAATATCTCCCGATTATGATCGAAAAGGTTGCATATTGAATAAGGAGAAAGACTCCTTACACAAAAAGAACACGATTTAGGAAAAGTATAGAGTTAGACTATGAGATCAATTAGAACTCTCCACCATGGAAGAGCAGTATCTGTATCCTAGTCAACTCTAATTTCTAACTCCTTAAATATTAGTGTTGTTCTCTTTTACAGATAATGCACATAAGCAGAAGTTAAACGTGAATTGAGAGCAAAATACCAAGGCAATCTTTCAAGCAATTTATGTGTGATTCAAGCGTGTATCCTAAAGCTACTTGAATCAGATAGAAGAACCAGTTCCAATAGTCTATCTTTTATTCTAGTTCAATTGTAATAGGTGATTTTACATTTTTTTATAGAAGCAATTGTATTAGGTACTTAGAGTTTTCAAGTTAGAGTTAACTTGAAGTTGTCATAACAGTTGAGGTTGTGTGCCACAACGGGATTAGAGTTAATCCTAGGTTTACAAAAGAGTTTTTGTAAATGTAGTTTTTGGCTTTATGATTTTAGTGGAGAGTTTGGAAAATCCTACTAGAAGGTAGTTTGTGGTTTTTTACCTTTTAAGCCAGGTGTTTTCTACGTAAAATCTTTGTTTTTTGTATTTATTATTTCGCAATAGCAGTAGTTGGAACACATAGAAGAACCAGGTCCTTCTATAATCAAGTTAAGCAAAAATTGGGTACCATGCAAATCGCCCCCCTCTTGTGTGGTATTGAAGTATAAAACATCTATTGGTATATGAGCGGGTTATACTTGAAGAGGCTAACACCTTAGGAACAAATCAAGATGAGTGCACCACCTGGAAACTAGGAAGGTCAATCCACTGCTAGGCATCCCCTCTTTAATGGCCAGTACTATTTCTGGTGGAAGAACAAGATGAGAGACCATATCATAGGAGAAGACTATGAACTCTGGGACATAGTTACTGATGGTCCCCTAGCTACTACAAAGAAGAATGCTGAAGGAGTGGACGTGCCAAAGACAAGAGCTGACTGTACTGCTGAAGATTTGAAGAAATATGAAAGAATGCCAAGGCCAAGAAATGGCTTGTGTGTGGACTAGGTCCAGATGAGTATAGTAGGATTCAAAGTTGTACCACTGCTAAGGAGATCTGGGACACTCTACAAGTTGCCCATGAAGGAACTCCTCAAGTAAAGAGATCAAGAGAAACACTACTATATTCTCAATATGAGAATTTCACCATGAAGAAAGGAGAAACCATCCAAGAAATGTACAAAAAGGTTCACAACACTAACAAATGAACATAAGTCTCCTGGATGAATTATCCTTGAAGAAGACAAGGTTGAGAAAATCTTGACAAGGGTCTTGCCAGTATCTTGGGAAAGCAAAATCGAGACTATTAAGGAATCAAAGAACATTGCTTCTCTCATGTTGGATGAGCTGATTGGAAATCTCACTGCCTACGAACTGAGAAGGCAAACTATGAAGATGGATGCACCCAAGAAGAAAAAAAATCGGGCTCTTAGAATAGCAGAAGGTGCAGATTTAGAGGATGGTAAAATGGCTATGATCATAAGGGATTTCAAGAAGTACCTAATGAGAGGAAAGAGTTATTCAAGAGGTGCAACCTACAAAAAACTAAGGGTTCCTAAAAATAGACCAACGAGGGCTGCTACAAATATGGTAAGACTGACCACATGATCAAGAACTGTCCTCAATGGGAAATTGAATGGAAGAAGGAAATGGCTGAACAAAGAAATAGGAAGAAGGAATAGGTTCAACCCAAAATGAACAAAGGATCAACAAAGGCTATGGTTGCTGCTTGGGGAGAAACCTCAGATGAGGATTCAGAAGATGAAGCTGGAGATGAACAAGCACTTATGGCCATTGGAGAATTAGACGACGAACGAGAGGTAAGTGTGATTCATCTTAAAGACAAGGTTAAATTTTTGTCTAAAGAAAGGCTATATGAATTATTTCTAGACTTCATTGATGAGTTTGAGGTCATAAACAATGAGAAGGAACTAGGGAATGTGTGATCCTAAAAGCCAAGTGCAAAAATCTAGAATTTAGGGCTAGTGAAAGTGATAGTAAAAATACTGAGTTGAAGAACCAGGTTCTTGAACTTGACACCGGTATCTTAGAACTTAGGTCTGAGAACTTAAAACTGAAATTAGGAACATGTAAGAAGAAATCTGATCGCACACATCTCACCTTAGAAAAAAATCTAGGAAAAACGAAGGATGAGCAGATAAGAGTCCTAAAAGAAGATCTGGGCAAGGTGAAGCATTAACTAGACAGAACTTGCAAATGGAATAAGTCCTCTGATGCACTATCCTGGATACAAGAGCACCACAGTAGCAATAAGAGAGGACTTGGCTATGGTACCCTAGCACCTAAGTGGGATCCCAAAAGCAAAAATATCACACTTCCTGAGAACAAAATCTGCAGACACTGTGGCAAGACTGGTCATTACAAAAGTGAATGTAATACAAAAGAGAAGGCAGTCAAAAGAACAAAACCTTTGTTCAAGAGAAAAATAGGTTGCTTTGATGGGCCAAAAAGAATTTAATTCATCCCTTTGCCTATACAAAGGGACCCAAACTTGTTTGGGTTCCTAAGACTAACCCCTGATTTCATTTTGCAGGTCCAAGTGAAGGGAAGTAGCCAAATATGGTACATGGATAATGGCTACTCAAAGCATATGACTGGAAGTAAGAACCAGTTCCTTTCACTTAAGGACCTAAATGAGGTAATGTCTCCTTTGGAAATGGGAAGAAAGGTGAGATCATTGGGGTTGGAAAGGTAGGTAAGACAGACTCACACTCAATTGAGAATGTCTACTTGATAGATGACTTGAAATATAGCCTAAGTAGTGTATCACAATTGTGTGACAGAGGTAACCTGGTAGCATTCACCTCTACCAAATGTTTTGTTATTAATCTTACCACTGACAAGATTGTTTTGCAGGGAAAAAGAGTTAACAATATTTTCATTGTAGATTTGTCCACTCTTTCAGAAAATAAACTCACTTGCTTGAGTGTGTTGGACAGTGATCCCCTCATGTGGCACAAAAGACTTGGTCATGCAAGTATAAATCAAATTAACAAATTAGTCTCCAAGGACCTGGTGATAAGGTTACCTAATATCAAGTTCAAGTAAGACAAAGTTTGTGAGGCTTGTGCAAGGGAGAACCAAGTAAGATCCTCTTTTAAAAGCAAGAAAATGGTAAGCACGACCAGGACGATGGAACTGGTCCATATGGATCTCTGTGGTCCAATGAGAAAATTGAGCAGAGGTGGTAAGAAATATATGATGGTACATTTTGATGACTACATTAGATTTACCTGGGTATTGTTTTAACATCTAAGGGTTAAGCATTTGAAATGTTTACTGCCTTTGTTAGAAAAATTCAGAAACAACTAGGTAACCAACTTGCATCAATTAGGTCTTATCTTGGAACTGAATTTGAAAATGTCAGGTTTGCTAAATTTTGTGATGAGAACGGTATAGATCATAATTTCTCTGCACCTAGGACTCCTCAACAAAGTGGAGTACTTGAAAGAAAGAATAGGACTCTTGAAGGTAAGGCTAGGACTATGCTTCTTTGTAGTAAACTACCCCATAGCTTCTGGGCAGAGACTGTAAATATTGCATGTTACATTATTAATAGGTGCATGACTAGACCTCTTATAGAGAAGACTCCATATGAGTTACTTAAAGGGACAAAACCAAATATATCCCATCTTAGGGCATTTGGATGCAAGTTCATTGTGCACAATAATGGGAAGGACTCCCTAGGTAAGTTTGATCCCAGAAGTGATGATGTAGTATTCTTGGGATATTTTTCACATAGCAAAGCTTATAAAGTGTACAACAAAAGAACTTTGTGTGTAGAAGAAAGTGTACATGTAGTTTTTGATGAAACTAACATTCTTTCTGAGAGACAGGAACATGAAGATGAAGCTATTGGGCTGATAAAAGAATTGAGTGAAATCACAACTCAAGTTGGAGATGCACCAAAAGAAGGAACGGGTGATTTTTCGCGCCCCCTTTTTTCCCTCCTCGCGTCGGGAGAATCGGGTTAATGACATTTTTGGCTATAAGATAACTCGTTCCTTTGGGGAACTGGGATTTGCATTTTTTTGGAGAGTCGCCACCTAATGATTTATGGTGCATTAGGACACCTACAAGGTTTCTAAGTTTGCTTGATAACTAGAGATAGGATTAGGGCTTCAAATCATCCTAAGGGGAAGGTGTTAGGCACCCCTCAAGATCCACTAGTGTGGTTCCCATCTAGACAGTTCTTTATGAATTTGGTGCAATTAACATGTAAACAGATAAGGCTCAAATAAGAGGGGATCTTAATAAACAAATGGCTGAAAGTAAACAAAGTTTGAAAGAGCAATTATTAAAAGGCTGATTTTGAAAAGAAGTTATAATACTTTGAAAGAGAATGAAAGAAAAGGAGGGAGGTCCTAGGTTTATTTATAATATGGATCACATCAATACAATACCCGGTAATCACTCCACAAAAGAGGGGCTACATGTAGTGTTAGTGCACCGGTCATCATATCCATATCTACCTTTCCCACCCCGTTAAGGTACTAAAGCGCTGATTGGTCTCGGCCACTATTGCATGCTACTACCCATCCCATTCCTATCAGTCTCGGAGGCACTTAGGACTACTAATCCTAAAAGGGAGGGATATTAGGCTGACTTGAAATTTAAAAGGTGAAAAACTAAGGCGACATACAAAACACATAGGACACACATTAAAGGGGAAGCACATAAACACTGAAGGCTCATATATACCTCCTCAAACAAAGCAATCAAATAGCATGACTCAAACGACAAGCAAGGTCTGAAACTAAAAAATACTGAGGAAAGGGGATTTTAATTGCTGGGGCTGACCTGATCTATTACCCGACTTAGTTAGGAAGCACAAATCAGGCCTGCATGCTGGTTGTAGCAATTACTAATTAACAGAGGCAAATTCCATTTTTATTGTTGTTATGACCTAAGGCTTACCTAAGTGTTAAGGGGAGCTCTTGTGAACAGGGTGTCTATCACTGATTCAAAATATGGTAAAGCAGTAGCAACTTAAAACAAACAATTTGAGATCCTATATGCATGCTTACTAAATCGTGTTAATAAGAATAGATTAAATTACTTAAAAACTGGTTCAGAACAGACTGATTTTAGATTAGTCACAGATCCTACAGACGATGGTATCCACTACTGCTGATTTTATTCCTATAGGCATGATATCTAAGATTACTGATTTTAAACCCTCATAGACATGATATCTTGTTAAATGATCTTAACCCCTATAGGCATGATATCTAAATGAATGATTTTAACCCCTATAGGCATAATATCTATTTGAAAATGGAAACAGGTAGGGTTCTTACTTGGGAATTATTATAGGCATGATTTCTATACATTATACTGATTTTAACATTATGAACATGATGGCAGATTATAACCAATCGGACCCTAAGAACATGATATCTAAATGGTGACAAACGTGCAGAATTTTAGATAATTCCTATAGGCGAGTTATCTAGATGTGAAGTTGAACATGCAAGATCCTATAGACATGGGTTCTAAATGCAAATTAAACATGCAAGATCCTATAGACATGGTTTCTAAATGCAAATTGAACATGCATAATTAAAAGCAGTCCTATAGGCATGTTTTCTACCCTTGAGCATGCATAATTACCCAACCCTTTTTCACTAGCCATCCCCAAGTGTTTATTATATATTATTACAAAATAGAAATACTAAATTACATCAAAATATAAAAATAACATAAAAAACAAGTTACAACTACAGAAAGCCTAGTTCCTGGTTCCTCCCTGAGTTATAGAACAAACCGCCTTCAGATGCCATGTTTCAAAGCCTTTCTTAGACTTGGGTGTGTCAGAGTTCCCTAAGGGTCTCAAAGGACCCCGGGAAGTGCTTACACCTAGATTCATAGAACCACATAGAGATGAGTGCAGTGTGGAAGGGCCAGTCCTTATGTGTCCAATTTCAGAGGGAGCTCATGGGTCCCAAGGCAAGGCTCACACAAGAGGGGCAGAACCTAAGTCTAAGAATATGATGGAAGTGCAGGAACAGATTTTTAAAATTGAAGGGAGAAAGGAGATGGGTAAAGGGTGATAAAAAACAGAAATAGTAAAGCACAGAGCTAATAATTTCATACAAAAGGGGAGTCAGGGGTTGGAAATCCATTACAGAGAGCCTATGTACTTAGGCAGGGATCAGCTTTTGGGTATGTACAACAATAGAAAGGTGTTGGCATGACTATAAACCAATCAGAACACACAATAACTAGAGAGGATACGGCGGTTATGATCCCAGGGGATCAGGTTTGGGTCATGCACAACAATGTCCAATGTTGTCATGCCCCAACCCAACCACAGATACCAAACATATTGGGGGATGGGGATTTAGGATTCATAAGCCATAATAAGTAATTGACAGCAGCATTATATTCAGCACAGAAAGGGCAGGTTACAACATGCTTAATAATGGAACTTGGTTAAATACAAACAAGAGACAAACAAGGATGAAAGAAACAGTAAAGAAATATGTTGTTGTTGATGCTACAAATTAGTTAGAAGATACAAGTAAAGATGCAAATACAGAGAAAAATAAGCAAGCTTCCTACAGCCTATCCTTGTCTTTCAGCCGGCTAGGTAATACAGCAATACAAGTATCAACAGAGAAAAAGAGAGAGATTTTTTGGAGTGTGTGTCTGAACTCAAGTGTTTTATGCCTTGTGTTCGTGTTTTGTCGTGTGTTTTAAAGAAGAAGGGTGAAAGGTATTTATAGATTTTAAAAACATGTGAGAAGTAAAATAATACTTAAAGTTCAATGCAAATATGGAAGTAATCAGCAATCAGAATCAATCAACCAAGTGATTCCCCTTTAGTTGAGGAGTCCCTTGTTAAACGGGGCTAACAGGTTTAAAAGAGGGAAAGAAATTTAATTTGTAGGCAGATTGATTATTACCATAAAAAGAAGTAATAAAACATTAAGTACACAGTCGAGTCCAACTACATAGATGCACTTGTTTTGGGGAAAAGATTCAGCAAGTCAATAATAAGGAAAGGGATCAATTACTTTAACAGGCGAATGAAATTAGAATTCGCAAAAAGAGAAGTTTTGAAATCAGACACAAAATTGGAGATCAATCAAAGAAGGAACCTCAGCATATAAATAAAGTGCACAAACAATATACATACGAGGCCAAACTATTAGCAAAAGAAGCAGCATGCAATAGCATAAAGTTCAGCAATCATTCGAAGCATGCTAGTCTAGTAGGTCAAATCGTTTTGAATTAATAGTGAAGCAAAATAGAGTATCAGAAGCATGCTAAGGGTCTTGCAGTAGCAGATGAGAAAACCCTTCTGAAAAGTTAAGGTTTCAAGCATAGTCGAGTTTTAAAGATGATAAGCAAATAAATCGAACAAATACTAGCAAACAATTTTAGAAACTCGAATGAACCCAAAAGAAATTAGGGTTTTCAACACCAAACGAGTTTAGAGATGATAAACGGATAAATCAAACAGATATTAGCAAACAATTTTAGAAAGTCGAATGAACCCAAATGAAATTAGGGTTTTCAACACCAATCAAGTTTAAAGATGGTAAACAAAGTAAATCAGACAAACACTTAGAAAATAGTCTCAGAAACTCGAATGAACCCAAAGTAAATGGGGTTTCTCTATATTCTTAACTCAGATATGAGAATGACATGAGCAAAATATAATACAATTAGAAACACATTAAAATCAAAGAAAAGATTTTGAAAAGAATAACTTGAAGGAAAACCCTAATCGGAAAAAGATGAAGAGTCTTTTTTTTGAAAGCAAAAATAAAGAAGCTTTGAGAAGGCGTTTAATACTCATAGCAAACACGGATATAAGGTAAACCTGAAAGAAGTCGAGAAGGTCTTAGAGATTAGGGTTTCAGAAGAACCCAAAGCGACGAGAAAGGCCTTGAAAGCTATCGATCTAAACAGGAGAGTCAATGGTCTGACTCGAGTGGTCATGGTTGGCCGGAGAAAAGTCAAAAATGATAGGAGAAAGGTCATCGAGCAAAGACTGGACCATGCCCCTTCAGAATCTGGTCAGGAGACTACAAAACCGAACACGTAGAAGCCATGGAAGGCTGATACAAGTCTTAGATGATCCTGGGAAGCCATGGATTAGGGTAGATTAGGGTGGCGACGACTAGGGTTTAGGGTTGTTGTAGAGAGGATTTGAGAGAGGAGGGGATTCAGAGGCGGCGTATAGTGGGAAATGTTCGGTTTTAGCGGGTAGTTTAGAATTAATTTAGGTAAGGACGATTTTTGGCCATTGATCTACGGGTAAATGAGCGATGTAATGAGACTAGGTTTGGGTCGGATTAAATCAGAATTGGGTCAGGGTTTAATAGGAATTGGGCTAGGGTAATTGGGATTCAAATTGGGGGTCCAATTTAGGCTATAATCAAAATAAAATGGGGCTAATATTTAAATAGCCAATTTTCCTATTTGATTTATAAAAAATAATGAAATAATTTCTGGAAATAAATTAAAGGTACTAAAATAATTTATAGTATATTATTAATTATTTAAAAATACCAGACCTAATTTTATGAATATAAAAAATAATTAAATCTAAAAAGGAGCTAATATTAATTATATGCACTTTAGCTTAAAATTCTAAGTAAATTTGTAAAAAATATGCAAAAATTACCCTAGCTATATCTTAGCATAAGTATAAAATTTCAACAAATGAATTACCGAAGTAATAATTTTAGAAACAATTATTAGATTTTTTTATAGATAAAATAAGGGGATAAATTGATTTAAAAAATCTTTTAAAATTAAAGAAAAATTAAGATAACACTTGGATATGCTTATTTATGCATACATATGCTATTTTGAGGGTACTTTGCATATAAAACATATATAGGGAAAAATTAGGTATCAACAACTGCCCCTCTTTACCCGGAAAGGATAAAAGAGTTGTGGGGTAAAGATACGGTGGCCAAATTTTGTCCGAACGAAATGGTTTGAAGAGGATAGGCCGCACCCTGGCTTCTGAGCTGCCTACATATCCCTGGTTTTATAGGAATCAGGCCATATGTAGTTCAGGATCCGTCGATGGAGTATGTCGATAGGTACTTTCCAAGAACGGACGCAAGGTTTTGGTCAGGGTGAGTGAAAGGCTTACGAAAACAGTCAGGTCTGATATGGCTTCATGCACAGGAGCGAAAACACTCCTGCCGAAACGGTTGTTGCTTGCCGGTTTACCTGCAAATAAGTAATACAACCATATATTGTGCGTAAATTTTGACATGATGCAAATTCTCGTCGGACCATGAATGTTGTCTTCGGACGGTTATGATGATGTCTTTAGACCATGATGTCCTGGGCCATGAACGTATAATAAAGGATTTGCAGGCTATGAAATGATGCTCTCGGGCTATGAAAAATGGTGCCTCCGAACCATGATGCCTTTGAATAATGATATGCAAAAGATTGAAAGGGATCCTCAGGCCATGACATGGTGTTCTCGGGCTATGGGGATGGTGCCTCCGAAAGATGACGCCTTTGGATAAATTGGCGATATTTCAGCCCATGAAGGATGCAGTAGCATGTGGCAATCTTTCAACCGTGCAATGTGGCGATCTTTCAGCCATGCAATGTTGCGATCTTTCAGCCGTGCAATGTGGCGATCTTTTAGTGGTGAAATATGGCGATCTTTCAGTCATGCAATGTGGATGGAGACATCGTTTAGTCTCAGAAGGCAGAATGGTAGCCTTATGCAATGCAAATGCAGATAGAGGTAGAGCTTAACTTAGAAGACAGAATGGTAGCCTTATGCAAGTTGGAAGGAAGAATGGTAGCCTTAGGCAATGCAAATGCATATAGAGGTAGAGCTTAACCTCGAAGGCAGAATGGTAGCCTTATGCAAGTTGGAAGGAAGAATGGTAGCCTTACTCAATGCAAATGCAGATGGAGGTAGAGCTTAACCTCAGAAGGCAAAATGGTAGCCTTATTAATGCAAATGCAGATAGAGGTAGAGCTTAACCTCGAAAGCCAGAATGGTAGCCTTATGCAAGTTGGAAGGCAGAATGGTAGCCTTATGTAATGCAAATGCAGATAGAGGTAGAGCTTAACCTCAGAAGGAAGAATGGTAGCCTTATGCAAGAAATAAAATAACAAATGGCAGCAAAGTTTCTTAGCTGATAGCAAATTGCGGCGTGGCAAATATTGGGAGAATTATGACATATGGAACATTATGGGTGCGTGCTGATAGCATATGTCGGTAATTGCAATGGTTCGAAGAATAGTATCTTTGAACAAATGTTCGTTATATGGACGTACAATGCGTTTAATGTTTTCGTAATCCTGGTGCCCGCATCCAAAGAAAAATATTGTATGTATCATAAAGGTAGCGTTGGTAAGCAAAGCAGTTTCAATAATAGACTTGTACCATTTTGTAAGAGTATGACATAAATGTACAATTAAAATAGCTTTTAGATTATCGGACGACTGTGACGTGGTTCGAGACATTACAACCTCTCTTGATACGGAATTTTAAGGGCCCCCCTCAAAATTTTGCCCCAATTCAATGGTTTGACGCTTCTAACTGTTGCTCGTGCGGCGATCGACTGAAATTACTTCGGAATTTTGAGGGTCCTCCTCAAAAT
Organism: Nicotiana glauca; assembly: GCA_026770625.1. NCBI lineage: Eukaryota > Viridiplantae > Streptophyta > Magnoliopsida > Solanales > Solanaceae > Nicotiana > Nicotiana glauca. The sequence continues at coordinate 40,333 of MU743187.1, forward strand.
TCTGCCCAGTTTCCAATTTCGAGGAGAAATGAAAATTTTATTGAATTGTGACCGAACCCATAAGGCTGCCTATGTATTCCCTCTTAAACGGGAATCAGGTTAGGCGTAGTTCAATCTACATCATATAGGGAAAGCATAAAGATTACACACAATAACGCTTGACCGCATCTGAATTAGTCGGCTTTGGCCAGATCTCTCTATCCATTTCTGCAAGTATGAGGGATGCTCCTGTCAAAACCCAGTGAACTATGTATGGACCCTGCCAGTTGGGAGATAACTTCTTTTTAGCCTCGTCTTGATGCAGAAATTTTTTCTTTAATACCAGTTGCCTTGGTGTGAACTATCTGGGTTTGACTCTCTTATTGAAGGCTCTGTACATTCTATTCTAATAAAGTTGACCATGACACACTCCGTTCATACTTTTCCCATCTATAAGAGCTAGCTGCTCGTAACGACTCCTCACCCATTCTGCATAGTTGAGCTCAGCTTCCTGTATGATCCTCAAAGAAGGAATTTCTACTTCGGCGGGAATGACAGCTTCTGTAACATAAACCAGCATATAGGGGGTTGCCCCAGTTGATTTGCGGATTGTGGTGCGATACCCCTATAGAGCAAATGATAACATCTCTGATGGCGATAGGTGACTGCTGATTCACGTTCCCTTGACGTGTTCTGAATCTCCCAGGTTGACAATTTCGGTCTCGTCCAAGTTGGACTTAGGTCTGCTCTCAAAGTTCTCAACTTCTTTGACAATCTCGTCAGGTATGTCATCTTCCTCTGAATCAATATTCGTCTGTTGTGTTGTCTCATTGCATGTCACAGTCATTGGTTCATCAAGATAAGTAATAGTAATGTTGTATTGGTAAAGTAATTAGGAAAATAATAGAAATAAATATTAATTCATTGGAAAAAATAAAACATGCTTTGATAAATTGAATAATTGTTTTGAAGATCTTATTGCAGAAATTGAAAAATACAAAAAGAAAATCATTTAATGAATAAAACAGTGAATAGTTCTTGTTATAGCCTTGCTATCCTGAGGCTCGTCGGGCTTTGGTTGTCCTGATTGTCCAGTTATTGAGTCGTGCCCCTCTGCTCACAGCATGTATGGAAGGACCTTCCTCCCCCTCCTCCTCGAAAACAACACAGCAGTCCATGTCATTGTCTTCTAAGAACAAGTTCTTCATTGCAGCAAGTGCTTCCTCTTCGTCTGTCCCATAAACAATGTAAGCCTGTTGGAAAGTTTGCTCCAAAGGTGGTATCGGCTGTTCCAGTGGATAGTAAGGACCACGCCATGGTGGCGACCAGTTGTTAAATTCTTCCCAAGTGTACTCATATCCCAGACCGAAAGTAGTGCTGTGTTTCTTGAGCTTTATGGGTTTAGCAATCCCCTGGAGGTTCTTTACGAGCCCCTTGCCGGGTTCGTACCTACTCCAATTCAGTATACTCTCGATCTTGTTGTCCCACTATTTATACTTGTCTATAACATTGATTCGCTCGATGTGGTGGTAGGTCTCTCCACCTAACTTTCTTCTTCCCCTATTGCCGGAACGATATGACGACTGTATTCGCTCGATGTGGTGGTAGGTCTCTCCACCTAACTTTCTTCTTCCCCTATTGCCGGAACGATCTGACGACTGTATATATGATTGTTGCCGTCATCGTGGATGATCACTTCCTGGTGATTCCATTCAAATTTTACGGCCTGATGTAATGTTGAAGCCACAGCCCCCGCAGAATGAATCCAAGGGCGCCCTAATAGCAGTTTGTAGGATGCTGGCACATCTATCACTTGAAAGTCAACCTCGAACCAAGTCGTTCCCATCTGCAGACACAGGCTAATCTTACCGATGGTGGACCTCTGAGACCCGTCAAAAGCTTTTACGTTAATTGCTCCTTCTTTTATCTCATGCAGTCCTTTACCAATCTTCTTGAGTGTTATCAATAGACATATATTAAGGCTGGAACCCCCATTAATCAGGATCCTAGTGATAAAGTAGTCTTCACATTGCACGGTGATATGCAATGCTTTGTTGTGACCCAACCCTTCAGGCGGCAGCTCGTCCTCATAGAAGGTGATTTTATGGCTTTCTAAGACTTGTCCAACCATATTGGCCATTTCTCCGCCGGTGATGTTACTTGTCACGTATGTTTCACTCAGCACCTTTAACAGAGCATTTTTGTGTGCTTCGGAATTCTGCAGCAATGAGAGGATAGATATCTGCGCTGGTGTTTTGTTTAGCTGGTCAATGATCAAATACTCCTTGGCTTGTATCTTCCTCCAAAGGTCTTCTGGACCTATTTTAATGATGAGTGGCCGGTTAGAAGCTTGCTTACTCGACCCAGCTAAGTGCTCTGGGATATAGACTCTTCCAGTCTTTTCATACCCTACACTGCAATAGTCTCTTCGAACCTGACTTTGCCTTTCCTCCTAGCCTCTGCCGTAAAATCCCAAGGAATAGCTTTTGTATGGAATGACGGCATGGTGGTCATCGCCATTGGAATTGGTGCGGCTACCTTTACTTCAAATAGGACATGTTCTTTGGGTGGTAAAATTGTAACCTCAAACGGTGCCGGTGTTTTTGTTGATGACGTTTCCTCAAACTCAAGAGGGATAGACACATCTACCTTAGTAACCTCAGATGGCTGAATTTGGACTATGATAGGGTTGACAGTAACTGCCATCTTCTTTGGATCATCGCCTTCTGTGATGAACCCGATGGATCCCTCAGGATTCCTATCATCCTCTATTTATATCATGTGAACACCCCCGCCTTTGTGGTCTGGTAAGGGGTTGTTGCAAACATTCAGAGCGGCTTCCTTTGCTATAATGACCTTATTATCAATTAAGAACTGTATCTTGTCCTTTAGAGAGCGACATTCATCGATGGTCTGTCCCTTCATGCCAGAATGGTATGCACAAGATTTGTTTGGGTTATCCCACTGAGAAGGGTTCTCATTGGTTGAAGCAGAGATGGGGGTGACATAACCAACAGTTTTGAGTCTCTCATATAGCTGATCAATGGGTTCGGCAATGGATGTGTATTACTTTGGAGGCCTCCGATCAAAATTAGGTCGGGGCCTAGGAAAGGTTTCACGTGCGGGTGGTAATTGTTAATGAGATAGTTGGGCATTGTAGGCTTGGTAGACATGTGCGGGTTGGGAATATCTGGGCGAGGTAGGCTGATATGTGGGAGGTGGAGGTGACTGATAAGTTAGTGCTGGAGCTTGGTAGGAGGGTGCTTGGTAGTTTGGAGCTGACTGATATATGAGTGGAGGTACAGGGTAGATTTGGTATTTGAGGGGAGACTTGGTCCTTTGTGCAACCATTACGGCCCCCACGTCTCTCTTCTTAGACACACCACCAGACTGCAAGGCCTTATTTGTGGCTTGCAAGGCTTCGAAGTTTGTAACCATGCCACTTTTGATACCTTTTTCAATTCGTTCCCCCAGTTTGATGATATCGGAAAACTTATGGTTTTCAATCAACATTAGTCGTTTATAATACTGTGGATCCTGAGCCCGGATAACGAATTTGTTCATTTGTTCCTCCTCTAAGGCAGGTCTAACCTTAACGGCTTCCGACCTCCAGCGAGTAGCATACTCGGAAAATGTTTCTGTAGGCTTCTTCTTCAGATTCTGAATGTAGAATACATCTGACGCCTTTTCTGTGTTAAATCTGAACCTGTCCATGAATTCAGAGGCCATACCTACCCAACTCGACCATTCTTTAGGATCCTGGCTGATGTACCAGGATAGTGCATCCCCTTTTAGACCCCTCATGAACAGTTTCATGCAGATCCTTTCGTCCTTTCCTACCCCGACCAGCTTAACGCAGTATATTCTCAGATGGACCCTTAGATCACTTGTACCGTCAAAAATCTCAAACTTTGGTTGTTTGTACCCCTGGGGCAGTTCAACATTTGGTTGTATGCAGGGATCTTCATAGTTTAACCCTTCAATACCCTTACTTCCTTCGACGCCTTGGATTCGACTAGTTAGTTTCTTAAGCTCTTCTGCCAAATTTCTGATGAGTAGATCCTTTTCCTCGGTCTCAAAGGTGCAAGATATAGGTTGGGTTGAGAGTGGCACGGTCTCCACGTAAATGAGATTATTGTGGTGGCCGGGTGTGTGGGTGTGGAAATGGTCATTTGCAGAGTTTTGTGGTTCGGGGATGAGTAATGGATTGTTGTTTGGAGTGTGGCGATGTTGCATTGGCTCTTTGTTGGAATAGTGGGATGATTTGGTTGCTTTTGCAGAGGTATGGGATTTTGGCTGTTAGGGAATATGGCGTCTGAGGTGTTAAGGGAGAAAGATAGGTTGGCCAGGTTCCGAACCCGATCAAACTCTTATTGAAACTTCAACAATTTCTGCTCGAGTTGTGACACATTTTCATTGGGAACCAGAATACCATGGCTATCAATGGCCTTTGCTGTTGTGATCTCCTTTCTGACATTTAAATCTTCCATTTTGCCCTTGTTCTTGTTCTTAACAGGACTTAGAGGAGGAGTGGGTGGAGGGCCCTTGGATCTTGTAGAATAAGATGATGTTGCCAGAGTGCACAAACTAACCTTTAAGAAGGGGAATAACAAAACAAAGTAAAACAAAAGGTTATCAAGTTAGTTGGGATCATAAAAAATGTTGCAATATTTAAACATGTGGTGTGGGAATATAAAGTGTGTCCTAATTTGGCAGCCTCGTTGTGCCCGAGGTAGGCCTAGCGACAAGTTTATTTGGAGAACTTGGAATCCTAAATGCCTCATTTTATTGATAAAATAGACGATTCCTAAATGAACACGAAATGAAAATCACTAATGGCCGTTGGCCTTATTACAATTTATAAAGCAAAAAGAAAATTTTCGATCTACTTGGTTCCAGAAGGACCTTGCTAGATTCAGCATCCCTGGCTCTGTCGAACAACTTTCCCAACTCGCGAAGTCCTAGCAATAGGTAGGCCTTGGCTAGGTGTCTGCCTTTGGTTCCTTCAGCATTTTGGCAATCTTTGACCCTTTTGATAAACTTTTTCTCCAACTCCACTATGACTCTCTCCAAGAATACCAGTCGCTTGTTGACACTGACAATCATGTCCTTCCATTCCTCAATCAGTTTCTGGTTGGGCTCTTGTATTTGACAATTCTCTCTTTCATATTCCCGGATCCTTTTGCATAGTTGATTGTATTTGACCTTTGTCTTGGCTCTTTCATCTATGATTCTGTGACCTCGGGAAAATCATCGCTGGCCCAGACCATCATGATTGTCTCCCAACCACCCTGAGTAGAAAAGAGCGCAACCAGCATGATACCTGTCTAGCTCGATGGTATCTCTCCCATTTATGATCTTGCAATGCCACATGTGTTGAGCTTGGCATTTATAAGGACTATCATCATCCTGGAAGTTAGCTCAGAAATGACTCATCTTGTTGACCCTGGGTATAACTCGCTTTCTACCGGCTTGTCTCATAACTCGTAGAGGGACGTAAGGATATGTTCCCCTAATACCGATCAGTATCAGAAAAGGTGCATTTCTAGATCGGGTGATGAATTCCTCGGTCAGAAACCACTCGAACATCCATTGGACCTGTTCTTGGGTTAGGTTATCAAATAGTTCTACCCATCCTTTGGCATCTTCTGGATGAGCGAATATATTGGGCATGTAATTCATTCACTTTGTATGATGGAAAGCGAAGTGATCATCCCAGTCCCTTCGCTGAATCTCTTGTCGGTATTCACCCATTTGGAGGTACTCCATAAGCCAGAGTTGAAGTAGCAAATTGCTGCCCTCGAAGTGTTTTGCACCTTGTTGACACATCTCCAAGGCTCAGTATATATCTGCGATGATCATGGGCATGATGCTGAATAGTTGCCAACCAATCCCTTCCATAAGGGTTTTAGTTACCATGGCTAGCCTGGTGTGGATCCTTGATTTCTTTGTCGGAAACACTATCAACCCCAGGAAATAAAACATAAAAATGAAGACCCTTCGTGAATGTGCCCCAAGGATGTAATGGCAAACCCGTCAGGGTAGGTACGGTAGGATTTGCTGTGACCGTACCTTTCATATTGATAGTCAAAAGCGATATAGGATTCCTTCAGACATGTCAACTCTGGATTCTTCTTTAAACCCATCATTTTGAGGAAACCCCTACCCTTACGGTTCTTAGGCATCAACAGACCCGGAGTCTCCCAGACTAGACCACCTAATCCTCCTATCTCCTCTAACAGGGGTGTCATTTCAATGTCCCCAAAGTGGAACAAAGCCCTTTCACAATCCCAGAACAGTGTAGCAGCTTCTATGATTTTTTTGTTAGGTTGGATCTCCAAAAGGGATGGTAGATTTCCCCGATATTTTCGGATGAGAGTTTGATCACTAGAGTGAAGATCTCTCCACCAGCTTTGCAGTCTTGGATGGATGTTGGTGACCATGCCGAATCTTGGGACTTCGTGCCTCATACTTCTCAAGGAAAATAAGGTTAGACCTTTACCCCCACCAGACTCGACTATTTAATATCAACAATTAGCATGACGCATTCCAGTTCTCCAAATAAATAAACAGAACGTGGTGATGTCCGTTTGGGTTTGGGGAAACCCAGTGGACTTTGGACAATGTTATCTTAAAGGATCATTATGTGGACAACATAACTGACCCAGATAGGTTTGACCATGATGCATGCACAGTTTGAACATAGTAAGGTTTCTATGGGGTTTTAGAATTGTACCCTTGAGCGGACAACTAAAAGGGAAAGGCATGGAACTGTCGACAACACCGTTGATCGATTGGTTTTACCGCAAATATTCCTTTCTGAATTTAGGGGGTAATAATATAGTAGGAGCGCAACCACTCATTATAAGCGTTTCTATGGTATTTATTTGGCACGAGTGGAATATGATGTTAAGCATGATTATGCAATAATTAAAAAGCATGTTGTCACGTATTTGCATGTTAAGATAGCAGTAAATAGAGCAGTTTATAATTTGAAGCAATAATAAAGAAAAGAAACGAAGAAGATAAGTCAGTTTTTCCTTATAAAAGAAATTAAATGCTTAAAGGAATTTAAACAAGTAATTGCATATGAAGAGAAGGCACAAATTCACAAGTACAATATGAAATGGTAAAAGTCTAATATCCCCAGCAGAGTCTCCATGCTGTCGCGCCCTCTTTTTTTCCCTCATCGATTCAGGAGAATCGGGTTAATGACATTTTTGGGTATAAGACAACTTGTTCCTTTCGGGAACTAGGCTTTGCATTTTTTTTTGAAGAGTCATCACCTAATGATTTATGGTGCATTAGGACACCTACAAGGTTAATTTCTAAGTTTGCTTGATAACCAGAGATAGGGTAAGGTCTTGAAATTATCCTAAGGAGAAGGTGTTAGGCACCCCTGAAGATCCACTAGTATGGTTCCTGGCCAGATAGTTCTTTGTGAATTTGGTGCAATTAACATGTAAACTGATAAGGCTCAAATAATAGGAGATTTTAATACACAAATGGCTGAAAGTAAACAAAGTTTGAAAAAGCAATTATTAAAAGGTTGATTTTGAAAAGAAGTTATAATACTTTGAAAGATGAGGAAAGAAAAGGAGGGGGTCCTAGGTTTATTTATAATATGGATCACATCAATGTAATACCCAGTAATCACTCCTCAAAAGAGGGGCTACATATGGTATTAGCGCACCAATCATCATATCTATATCTACCCTTCCCACCCCGTTAAGGTACTAAAACGTGGATTGGTCTCGGCTACTATTACATGCTACTACCCGTCCCATTCCTATCAGTCCCGGAGGCACTTAGGATAACTAATCCTAAAAGGGAGGGATATTAGGCTGACTTGAAGTTAAAAAGGTGAAAAGCTAAGGCGACATACAAAACACATAGGACACACATTAAAGGGGAAGCATATAAACACTTAAGGCTCACATATACCTCCTCAAACAAAGCAATCAAATAGCATGCCTCAAACAACATGCGAGGTCTAAAACTAAAAAATACTAAGGAAAAGGGATTTTAATTGCCGGGGCAGACCTGATCTATTACATGACTTAGTTAGGAAGCACGAATTAGGCATGCCTGCTGGTTGTAGCAATTACTGATTAATAGAGGCGAAATCTATTTTTATTGTTGTTATTACCTAAGTCTTGCCTAAGTGTTTAGGGGAGCTCTTATGAACAAGGTGTATATCACTAATTCAGAATGTGGTAAAGCAGTAGCAACTTAAAACGAACTATTTGAGATCCTATAGGCATGCTTACTAAATCGTGCTAATAAGAATAGATTAAGTTACTCAAAAACTGGTTAAGAACAGACTGATTTTAGACTAGTCTCAGATCCTGCAGATGATGGTATCCACTACTACTGATTTTATTCCTATGGGCATGATATCTAAGATTACTAATTTTAAACCCTTATAGACATGATATCTAGTTAAATGATCTTAACCCCTATAGGCATGATACCTAAATGAAAGATTTTAACCCCTACAGGCATAATATGTAGTTGAAAATGGAAACAGGCAGGATTTTTACTTGAGAATTCTTATAGGCATGATTTCTATATATTATACTGATTTTAACATTATGAACATGATGCCAGATTATAACCAATTAGAACCTAAGAACATGATATCTAAATGGCGACAAACGTGCAGAATTTTAGATAATTCCTATCGTAGGTTTATCTAGATATGAAGTTGAACATGCAAGATCCTATAGACATGGTTTCTAAATGCAAATTGAACATGCAAGATCCTATAGACATGGTTTCTAAATGCAAATTGAACATGCAGAATTAAAAGCAGTCCTATAAGCATGTTTTCTACCCTTGAGCATGCATAATTACCCAACCTTTTTTGACTAGGCATCCCCAAGTGTTATTACAAATTATTACAAACCAGAAATACTGAATTAAATCAAAATATATATAAAAAAAGAAGTTACAACCACAGGAAGCCTCATTCTTGGTTCCTCCCCGAGTTATCGAATAAACCGCCTTAAGATACCATGTTTCAAAGCCTTTCTCAGACTTGGGTGTGTCAGAGTTCCCTAAAGGTCTCAAAGGACCCCGGGCAGTGCTTACACCCAGATTCATAGAACCAGATAGAGATGAGTGCATTGTGGAAGGGCCAACCCTTATGTATCCAAGTTCAGAGGGAGCTCATGGGTCCTAAGGCAAGGCTCACACAAGAGTGGCAGGGCCTAAGTCTAAGAATGTAATGGAAGTGCAGGAATAGAGTTTTAAAATTTAGGGGAGAAAGGAGAGGGGTAAAGGTTGATAGAAAGAAACAGTAATAGTAAAGCACAAAGCTAATAATTTCATACAAAAGGGGAGTCAGGGGATGGAAATCCATTGCAGAGAGCCTATGTACTTAGGCAGGGATCGGCTTTGGGCGTGCACAATAATAAAAAGGTGCTAGCATACCTATAAACCAATCAGAACACACAACAACTAGAGAGGACACGGAGGTTATGATCCCAGGGGATCAGGTTTGGGCCATGCACAGCAATGTTCAATGTTGTCATGCCCCAAACTAACCATAGATACCAAACACATTATGGGATGGGGATTTAGGACTCATAAGCCATAACAAGTCATTGACAACAACATTAATTCAGACAAAAAGGGTTGGTTGTAGCATGCTTAATAATGAAACTTGGTTAAATACAAACATGAGACAAATAAGGATGAAAGAAACAGTAAAGAAACATGTTGTTGTTGATGCTAAAAATTAGTTAGAACATACCATTAAAGATGCAAATACAGAGAAAAATAAGCAAGCTTCCCACAACCTAGCCTTGGCTTTCAGCTGTCTAGGTAATGCAGCAATACAAGTAGCAACAGAGAAAAAGAGAGATTTTTTTGGAGTGTGTGTCTGAACTCAAGTGTTTTATGCCTTGTGTTCGTGTTTTGTCGTGTGTTTTAAAGAAGAAAGGTGAAAGGTATTTATAGATTTTGAAAACATGTGAGAAGTAAAATAATACTTAAAGTTCAATGCAAATATGGAAGTAATCAGCAATCAGAATCAATCAACCAAGTGATTCACCTTTAATTGAGGAGTCCCTTGTTTAACGAGGCTAACAGGTTTAAAAGAGGGAAAGAAAATCAGTTTGCAGGAAGACTAATTATTACCATAAAGAGAAGAAATAAAAGTATAAGTACAAAATCGAGTCCAAGTACAGAGATACACTTGTTTTAGGGAAAAGATTTAGCAAGGAAATAATAAGGAAAGGGATCAATTACTTTAACAGGAGAATGAAATTAATTCACAAAAAGAGAAGTTTTGAAATCAGCCATAAAATTGGAGATCAATCAAAGAAGGAACCTCAGTATATAAATAGAGTCCACAAACAATAGACACGCGAGGCCAAACTATTGGCAAAAAAGCAGCATGCAATGCATAAAGTTCAGCAATGATTTGAAGCATGCTAGTCTAGCATGTCAAGTCGTATTGAATCATTAGTGAAGCAAAATAGAGTATTAGAAGCATGCAAAGGGTCTTGAAGTAGTTGATGAGAAAACCCTCATGAAATGTTAGGGTTTCAATCATAGTCGAGTTTTAAATATGATAAACAAATAAATTGAACAAATACTAGAAAACAATCTTAGAAACTCGAATGAACCCAAAAGAAATTATGGTTTTCAACACTAATCGAGTTTAGAGATGATAAACGGATAAATCAAATAGATATTAGCAAACAATTTCAGAAACTCGAATGAACCCAAAAGAAATTAGGGTTTTCAACACCAATCGAGTTTAAAGATGGTAAACAAAGTAAATCAGACAAAAACTTAGCAAATAGTCTTAGAAACTCGAATGAACCCAAAGTAACTGGTGTTTCTCAACATGCTAAACTCAGATAGGAGAACGACATGAGAAAAACATAATACAATCAGAAACACGTTAAAATCAGAGAAAAGATTTTGAAAAGAAGAACTTGAAGGAAAACCTTAATCGAAAAAAGATGAAGAGTCTTTTTTTTTTGAAAGAAAAAAGTAAAGAAGCTTTGAGAAGGCATTTAAAACTCATAGCAAACACAGATCTAAGGTAAACCTGAAAGGTGTTGGGAAGGTCTTAGAGATTAGGATTTCAGAAGAACCCAAAGCGACGAGAAAGGCCTTGAAAGCTATCGATCTAAACAGGAGAGTTAAGGGTCTGACTCTAGTGGCCATGGCTGGCCGGAGAAAAGCCAAAAATGACCGGAGAAAGGTTATCGAGCAAATAGTGGACCAAGCCCCTTCAGAATCTGATCATGAGACCAGAAAACCAAGCACAAAGAAGCAATGGAAGGCAGATACAAGTCTTAGACGATCCTGGGAAGCTATGGATTAGGGTATATTAGGGTGCGGCGGCTAGGATTTGGGGTTTTTGTAGAGAGGATTTGAGAGAGGAAGGGTTTCACAGGCGGCCTATGGTGGGAAATGATATGGTTTAGGTGGTAGTTTTGAATTAATTTAGGTAAGGACGATTTTTGGCCATGGATCTGAAGGATCAACGGCTTGGATTGATCGGGTAAATGGGCGATTTAATGAGACTGGGTTTGGGTCGAATTAAATCGAAATTGGGTCGTGGTTTAATAAGAATTTGGCCAGGGTAATTGGGATTCAAATTGGGGGTCCAGTTTAGGTTATAATCGAAATAAAATGAGGCAAACTTTTAAATAGCCAATTTTTCTATTTGATTTATAAAAAATAATTAAATAATTTTTGGAACTAAATTAAAGGTATTAAAATAATTTATAGTACATAATTAATTATTTAAAAATACCAAACCTGGTTTTATGAATATAAAACACAATTAAATCTAAAAAGGGGCTAATATTGCAATTATATGCACTTTAACTTAAAAATATGTGACGACCTGGCCCGTCGTCACGTGAGTTACCGCCCCGTTTCCCCCATTTTCTACTTCTTTATACTTCATTGTAAGTATCTTGTGTGAACGAGTTGATTTGGATGGATTTTAGAAGGAAATGAGGCATTTAGTCTCTTTAACGAAGACTTACTTTGAAAAAGTCAACCGGATATTGACTTATGTGTTAGAGGGATCAGATATGAATTCCGATGATTTGGTTAACTTCAGGGGATGATTTGTGACTTAGGAGTTTGATCAGAAGTGAATTTGGAGGTCCGGTGTAGAATTAGGCTTGAATTGGCGAAGTTAGCATTTTGTCGAATTCCGGTTGATAGGTGAGATTTTGATCCGATGGTCGGAATGGAATTCTGAGAGTTGTTGTAGCTTCATTAGGTGATTTGGGATATGTGTGCAAAATTTCAGGTCATTCGGACGTGGTTTGGTTGGGATTTTGATCGAATGCGTATTTTGGAAGTTTTAGAACAACTTACGCTTGAATTCGATGTAATTTGATGGTTTTGGTGTTGTTTGAGGTGTTTTGAGTATTGGAACAAGTTTGAATGATGTTTTAGGATTTGTTGGTGTTTTTGGTTGAGGTCTCGGGGGCCTCGGGTGTGTTTCGGATGCCCAACGGGTCATTTTTGGAACTTGTTGAACTGCTGGTTGCTGGTATCTAGTTTCCTTCTTCGCGAAAGCGAGGGGAGTCTTGCGAACGTGAAGAGGAAAAATGGGAGGCTGTTATTTTGGCCTTCGCGAATTCGAAGGGGTAGTTGCAAACGTGAAAGAGTGTGTCAAGGTGCTACGCGAACGCAGGGGAGTAGTCGCGAATGCGTAGAAGGAAAATTGGGCGTGGGGTCATTTGGCTTACGCGAATGCGAGGCTTGCTACGCGAATGCGAAGGGCCTAGAAATTCACCTTCACGAGCATAAGACCTGGAACGTGAACGCAAAGGGTTTGGGACATTGGCCTTCACGAACGCGAGGTACTGTACGCGAACGCGAAGAAGATCGGGCATGGGCAGAATGTTAAGTTATGAAAATGGGACTTCATTCCCATTTTCCATTTTTAGCGATTTGGAGCTCGGATAAGGCGATTTTTTGATAGATTTTTGGAGAGAACAACGGGGTAAGTGTTCTTATGTCAATTTTGGTTGTATAACTTGAATCTATTACTAGTTTTGGCATTTAATCCGTGAATTTTAGTAGAAAAGGTTAGAAAACCCTCTTGGATAGAATCACGAATTTGAGGGTCGAAATGTGATGGGAATTGGATAACTTTAGTATGGTTGGACTCGTGGGAGAATAAGGAATCCGTTGATGTACAAATTTTTGAATTTTGAGACGTGGGCCCAGGGCTCAGGTTTTGGTAATTTCGGGATTTGTGCCCATTATTATTTGTTATCGCTTGGGCTTTGTTCCCTTATCATATTGTGATGTATTCACTCTGATTTTGGATAGATTCGACACGTGTGGAGGCCGATTTGAGGGGCAAAGGCATCGCGAGCTAGAGATTTCACCGGTTCGAGGTGATTAATGATTGTAAATGGCATGCTAAGGGTTTGAAACCCTGGATTTGCACATCATAGTGCTTTATTGAGGTGACTTGCACGCCGGATAGCGAGTGTGGGGTAGAGCACCATTGGGGATTGTTACTTGGTCCGTCACGATTGATGAATTTACTGCGTATTTGACTGAAATTACTTGTTATCATCATAATGCGGGCTGATTGCCATATTTGGGCTTCGTGGCAGCTATTTGAACCCTTCGGGGATCGTTGTTGATAATTCCTCACTGTTTTACTTATATATTTGAACTCAGTCATGTATTTTCTACTATTTTAAAAACTCAGCCAAGTTATTATGCCTTAAACACTTGAAATGATATTACTAAAAATATTTTTGGGCTGAGCATCATGTTTTATTGTTGCCTGAGTGGCTTATGTGATTTTGTTGACTGAGTAAGGGCGATGGCCTATATTGTGAGGATACTTTTGGATCGGGCTGTGCGTCATAGCAGTATTATACTGATATTGATATGAGGCTGAGGGCCTAGATTGATGCCACGAGATGGCTTGATATTGCGCTTGGGCCGTAAGGGGCCCCTCCCGGAGGCTGCACACCCCCAGTGAGCACCGTTGACGTTAAACGGAGCGGGATGCACGCCGCAGCGGTATGTGGATCAGGCTGCACGCCACGCCGGTACTAGTACTGTGGATCGGGCTGCACGCCGCAGCGGTACTAGTATTGTTTGATGTGTTTACTTTATTTCATTTGTGTGCCATTATATGTTGTTTGTGCTTCTTCTTGCAATATTCACCTGATGTTCTGGTATTATCTGACAACCGAGTGTGGTGCCCGAGAGGCGGACTTCTGTGCTTATCAGCACTATTGGTTTTGCATTCATTTGCATAACTGTTGAAAAAGTCATTTTCAAAAGAGGTTTTAAACTGAGCTAAGATATTTCTAAAGGTTTTACAACTTCACTGCTTTCTCTCAAAGAGCTTTTCACTGCTCATATATAGCATGATGGTTTTCTTTACGTGATTTCGTACTGCTTAGTTGTTATTTACCCTTATTACTCACTGAGTTGGAGTACTCACTTTACTCCCTGCACCTCGCGTGCAGATGCAGGTATTTGGTCACCCGGTAGCGGGTTCTGGCTGATCAGAGGCAGAGCTATAGGAGTAGCGAGGTAACTGCCTGCGTTCGCAACACCATTTTTCTCTCTTTTGGTTCATTATTTCGACCATGAATATTTTAGGTCTCGTAGTTGTGTTTATACTCTGATAGATACTCATGACTTGTGACACCCCGGTTTGGGTTGTGTTTGGGTCCTATCTGCACTTATTAATGAGGTCTTTTGATAGACTGTGGTTATTTAATTATGTTAAAGTTGCTTATTAATGTTAACTATTCTAAAAAGGACGAGTTGGGTTAGTTGGCTTGCCTCGTCTTCACGAGAGGCGCCATCATGACCAGTGTGGGGTCTTGGGTCGTTACAAGTTGGTATCAGAGCCTAGGTTACTAGGTCTCACGAGTCATGAGCAGGTTTATTAGAGTCTCGCGGATTGGTAGGGAGACGTCTGTATTTATCCTCGAGAGGCTATAGAACCTTTAGGAAAACTTCACATTCTTGAATTCTTATCGTGCATCCTTGATTCAGCTTGAAAAGAAACTCTTGAAATTCCTTCCACGTGTTCGTACGCGCACATGAGCGCTTAGTATCAGATGTGCCTTGATGGCTTGTGATTCCCCGATTGAGGGGCGAGATGTAATATCTGTGAGTTTATGTTGGGCCAGTCTGGAGGACTTGAGGCCGGATATTTTCCTATGGCTTGAGCACCAAGGTGCTGATTACGTGAGCTGTGTTTTTGAACTTATACGTTTGGTATTGCCCCTATTAGCGGGAATGACGATTGGGTAGCTATGTGATGCGTATGTTAGTACTGCGAGAGGTATCAATATGACTTGAAAGTGGCGAGAAAGGCCTGCTGGATGATAGATAAACTATTAAGTGTATGATTTCCATTGTGATTGGATGTGTAGCCCCGAGTTATGGGCGTGTGAAGAATCTTTTCATGTTTCCAGTTTGAGAGTGAGTAAAAATTTTATGTTGCGGTATGAGTTGAAACTCAGGAAGACTAAGCGACTGCGTACAGTTTAGGATGGTGGGAGGTGTATGGTAGTTGGAGGCAAAGCAGGTGGGTCATCTTCTGTGGAGTGTTCTAAAGTTGTGTGATCCTTATGTTATCTATTAGAAGATCTCATTTACAAGTGAATAAAATGTGTTGACATCTAAATTGGATCGCCTAAAGAGTGGGCTTAACTGTTGTGTGAGTGAATGCGAGATTTGCAAAAGAGTTAAAAAAAAATTTCTAGATGATTTGTGTTTCCACAAGCTTATGAAGGATTGAGTTTAATCTCACTATGGTATTAAGGCAGCAATGGAGTATGTGCATTTTGAGTTGTTGGGTGTGTTTTGGTCTATGGCTTCGAGCCAAGTTGGGGAGTTTGCTATTGATTAAGTTTATTGCACGGCTAAGTGCTATGTTGGTTCCAGTTTGAGGCGCGTTGGTGAGTCAGTTATGGCTTACGGAGATTGTGGTCGAGGATGGCTGTGAATGAATTTATTTTTATTTTTGAAGGTTATATGGTGCTTCGTATGTGTGTGAGAATCACAGGATGCCTTAAGTTGTGGTTAGTAAAGAGCGCTCGGTGCATAGAGTAGGAAGATGCTTGCTTGTATTGTGACGAGGTCATATCTTGCGGTGTTAGAGTGCTAACGATGCACGAGTGGTTCTGTTCATTGGATCAATCTAAATGCGGTTAAATAAAGTAAATGACTCTCGAGAATGGCACTAATATGTTCGAGATTCTACATGTGACAATTGGGTATCTTGAATTTGTATATGTGATTAGAAACTGAGTCTCCATTGGGAGAGGTCAAGATGTGTTATTTTTCTATATCAATTGCGGGCTTCTATGTAGCACTATCAGGAAGGTGCAGGTAATGGTTCGGAATTCGTAGAATGTTCTATGACATTTTGACTTGCAATGTAGCAGTTAGAAGGTACAAAATGGTTCGTGGGATATGAGACATTATGGTCTCATAATTCAAAGCCACTCGGGATGAGTACGGATGGATGGTGTTATATGTTGAATGCAGTTACTATTATTCCTAGGGCAATCAGGGTAAGTCGAAAGAAGATGGATTGGTTAGCCATATATCTATTGGCATATTGGTGGTAGAGATCAATTCCTTCAGCATGATCAAGTTACGCATGTGATTTGTGGCGGTACAGGTGAGGCCTATAGTCCGTCGTAAATGATGTTATTCAAGAGTATTCCATTGTTATGGGCATGTTACGTTTAGGCGAATCCCAAAAGGGTCATGGTGGGTTGGACCACTACTTAGAGATTTGCATATTCTATGGTTATGAGAATTCACTTGTGTGTTGCTATGGTTCTCCTGAAGTGAGTTAAGTGGAAATTTTTATATGATGAAGTGTTAATCTAATGATCATTCAGAAGCTGTGATGAAGAGCGTGTTCTATTGTATGTTGGCATGCTGGGTGCAATGAGTGGTATGGAATTTGAAGTGAAGATAGAGGTAACAACTCAGTATGTACAAGGATGTCACGAGCTCGGATGAGCAGGGAAGAAGTCTCGACGTTTAAGGTAAATCGGTATTATCTTCAGTGTCACCTGAGAACGATGTCTTGTAAAAAGGCTTTGCACCCTGGTTAATTATTTTTGATCACTTTTCAGCATTAGTGCGGTCGATGGTTTGGAGGTACGACCCGGTTATTCGTAATGGTAGGTTGTAGGAGGGTGTCCCACAGGAAGATTATGTAAGTATGGCAGTTAGTCACTTGATTGATTGAAGACTTGAACCAAGTATGAAGGTTGTGATAATATCGTTGAATTGAGAAAATATGCCGGCACTCAGTCTATTGAGTTATGGACTACGGATGATTTCTTCGACTATGATGGATGTTCTTATGTGTTACGAGCAGAAGATGAGTTGTTAGGGACCTTTTAAAGGTAATTAACCTAGTTCAGTGTGATCTGAATCGGCTTAAGGTAGGTGGATGGATTCAAATGTGAATATGCGCTCTATGTCAGGCCAAACGGGTTCATTTCAGTGATGCGCTCCTTATGGAGGAGGAGTCAGGGTGTTATTTCGTTGTCAGATATTTTATGCAGTGATACACTGCGCCGTGTGAGTTGTGAGATGGTTTGAGAAAATGCTTATGTGTTTAGGATCCTCGTAGAAATGATGTTTATGAGCAAAATTGCTTTCGAGATTCAGATTGTATATTGCACCTCAGTTGAACTTGAGTTTTGGTAGCTTATAGCGATATATGTCCCCTCAGGGACGGTATTATGCACTAGCATGCTTGTGACCGAAATTCGATAATTTATATTAATGAGCAATCTAGCTTGATGTACACCTCTTTAGGTGAGTGTTATGTGTGGATCAGGTGGCACGCCGCCATAAATGTGTTATTTGGATCGGGTTGCGCGCCGCAACAGTGTGTTATTGAGCATAGTTTTCTATATGCTATTTTTATATGCCTTGCTTCCTATTTTCTAACGAGAGCACATATTAGTGCGTGAGTTAGGCAGTTCCTTCCAGAGTTCGTCTTCCTTTTGTACTGCATTTTAATTGGTAGCCTATCGGCACTTTGTGGCATCATATGAGACTTTTGATTATGTACGGGGTTGCCTATTGCCTAAGCGGTTCGTACTGGATGAGGTCACACATTGGGGCGAAGTTATGCGGATGTATGATATTGCGAGTTAGATTCGTGTGTTCTGTCTTTATGATGGGAGATGGGTTCTCCATCTTGTGTTGTGGTGGTATTGGAGAGCTTGAGGTACGGCTCTTTCATTTGAGTCATTTTCATGAATTGAGTATGTTCAGACTGTTGCTTATTGGTACACATGGTTATGCAAGTTGTGTCTTAGGCCATATTGATGTGTCATGTCACCAGGGTGGTGTGTTTGGTCAAAAGAGATCGTTAAGATCATTAACGAATACAAATAGATTCGATTTCAGCATGGTTGATGGGTAAATATCGAGGTTCGGTTCAAAATTTGCTATGGTAATTGCCAGAGGAGAAGTGGCCTCATGAATGGTTGATCTGAGGAATGGATATGGTTTACTATGTGTTTCATTTATCGTTGGCAGTATATGGAAGTGTTGGAATGAGACTTTAGCTGATAAGAGGTTTTCTATCAGTGTTTGGTTGTTGTGGGTAGCTACTGTGAATGGAAGTTATTGCTATAGGTGTTTGAGTTATGTGGTATATCATATGATTGCAGCCGAGGTTGCAGGTATGGGTTATTATAGCTGGTTCAGGCTTATTCTAAATAAAGATGTGAGGTTCTGATCTTGTGTATGATTTCGGAAAGTGAAATGTGGTTTTATGATCCATAGGCTAGACTGGATTGCGTAATTGTAGTTAAAATGTGTTATCATACCTATATGAGATAGTGGGGCATGGAATCACCCCCGGGTTTATGCTTGTTAAGGTTATTTAGCTATTGGTTGGCTTTTAGAACAACTTTGACTACGCTCGAGGACGAGCGTTTGTTTTAGTTGGGGAGGATGTGATGACCCGACCCGTCGTCACGTGAGTTACCGCCCCATTTCCCCCATTTTCTGCTCTTTATGCTTCATTATAAGTGTCTTGTGTGAACGAGTTGATTTGGATGGATTTTAGAAGGAAATGAGGCATATAGTCTCTTTAAGGAAGGCTTGCTTTGGAAAAGTCAACCAGATGTTGACTTATGTATTAGAGGGCTCGGATATGAATTTCGATGATTCGGTTAGCTTCGGAGGATGATTTGTGACTTAGGAGTGTGATCGGAAGTGATTTTGGAGGTCCGACGTAGAATTAGGCTTGGATTGGCGAAGTTAGCATTTTGGCGAATTCCGGTTGATAGGGGAGATTTTGATCCAAGTGTCAGAATGGAATTCCGAGAGCTGTTGTAGCTTCGTTAGGTGATTTGGGATATGTGTGCAAAATTTCAGGTCATTCGGACGTGGTTTGGTTAGGTTTTTGATCGAATGCGTATTTTGGAAGTTTTAGAAGAACTTAGGCTTGAATTCGATGTAATTTGATTGTTTTGGTGATGTTTGAGGTTTTTTGATGATTGGAACAAGTTTGAATGAGGTTTTAGGATATGTTGGTGTTTTTGGTTGAGGTCCCTAGGGCCTCGGGTGTGTTTCGGATGCCCAACGGGTCATTTTTAGAACTTGTTCAACTGCTGGTTGCTGGTACTTGGTTTCCTTCTTCGCGAACGTGAGGGGAGTTCACGAATGCGAAGCGGAAAAATAGGAGGCTGTGATTTTGTCCTTCGCGAACGCGAAGGAGTGGGTCAAGGTGCTACGCGAACGCGGGGGAGTAGTCGCGAACGCGTAGAAGGAAAATTGGGCCTGGGGTTATTTGGCTTACGCGAACGCGAAGGGCCTGGAAATTTCCCTTCGCGAACGCGAGCCCTGGAATGAGAACGCGAAAGGTCTGGGACATTGGCCTTCACGAATGCGAGGTACTGTACGCGAACGCGAAGAAGATCGGGCCTGGGCAGAATGTTAAGTTCTGAAAATGGGACTTCGTTCCCATTTTCCATTTTTAGCGATTTGGAGCTCGGATAAGGCGATTTTTGACAGATTTTTGGGGAGAACAACGGGGTAAGTGTTCTTAACTCAATTTTGGTGGTATAACTTGAATCTATTACTAGTTTTGGCGTTTAATCCGTGAATTTTAGTAGAAAAGGTTAGAAAACCCTCTTAGATAGAATCATAGATTTGAGGGTCGAAATGTGATGGGAATTGGATAACTTTAGTATGCTTGGACTCGTGGGAGAATAAGGAACCCGTTGATGTAAAATTTTTCGAATTTCGAGACGTAGGGCCGGGGTTCGAGTTTTGGTAATTTTGGGATTTGTGCCCGTTATTGTTTGTTTTTGCTTGGGCTTTGTTCCCTTATCATATTGTGATGTATTTGCTTTGATTTTGGATAGATTCGACGCATGTGGAGGCCGATTTGAGGAGCAAAGGCATCGCGAGCTAGAGATTTCGCCGGTTCGAGGTGATTAATGATTGTAAATGACATGCTAAGGGTTTGAAACCCCGGATTTGCACATCATAGTGCTTTATTGAGGTGACTTGCATGCCGGATAGCGAGTGTAGGGTAGAGCACCATTGGGGATTGTGACTTGGTCCGTCACGATTGATGAATTTACTACGTATTTGACTGAAATTACTTGTTATCATCATAATGTGGGCTGATTGCCATATTTGGGCTTCGTGGCAGCTATTTGAACCCTTCGGGGATTGTTGTTGATAATTACTCACTGTTTTACTTATATATTTGAACTCAGTCATATATTTTCCACTGTTTTAAAAACTCAGCCAAGTTATTATGCCTTAAACACTCGAAATGATATTACTAAAAATACTTTTGGGCTGAGCATCATGTTTTATTGTTGCCCGAGTGGCTTATGTGATTTTGTTGACTGAGTAAGGCCGAGGGCCTGTATTGTGAGGATAATTTTGGATCGGGTTGCGCGCCGCATCAGTATTATACTGATATCGATATGAGGCCGAGGGCCTAGATTGATTCCACGAGATGACTTGATATTGCGCTTGGGCCGTAAGGGGCTCCTCCCGGAGTCTGCACAACCCTAGTGAGCGCTGTTGATGTTAAACGGAGCGGGCTGCACGCTGCAGCAGTATGTGGATCGGGCTGCACGCCGTAGCGGTACTAGTACTATTTGATGTGTTTACCTTATTTCATTTGTGTGCCATTATATGTTGTTTGTGCTTCTTCTTGCAATATTCACCTAATGTTATGGTATTATCTGACAACCGAGTGTGGTGCCTGAGAGGCGGACTTCTGTGCTTATCTGCACTATTGGTTTTGCATTCATTTGCATAACTGTTGAAAAAGTCATTTTCAAAAGAGGTTTTAAACTGAGATAAGATATTTCTAAAGGTTTTAGAGCTTCACTGCTCCTATATAGCATGATGGTTTTGCTTTACGTGATTTCTTACTGCTCAGTTACTATTTACCCTTATTACTCACTGAGTTGGAGTACTCACTTTAGTCCCTGCACCTCGAGGGCAGATGCAGGTATTTGTTCACTCGGTAGCGGGTTTTGGCTGATCAGAGGTAGAGCTATAGGAGTAGTGAGGTGACTGCCTGCGTTCGCAGCACCATTTTTCTCGCTTTTGGTTCATTATTTCAGCCTTGTATATTTTAGGTCTCGTAGTTGTATTTATACTCTGATAGATGCTCGTGACTTGTGACACCCTAGTTTGGGTCCTATTTTGCACTTATTAAAGAGATCTTTTGATAGACTGTGGTTATTTAATTATTTTAAAGCTACTTATTAATGTTAACTATTCTAAAAAGGATGAGTTGGGTTAGTTGGCTTGCCTCGTCTTCACGAGAGGTGCCATTACGACCAGTGCAGGGGCTTGGGTCGTGACAAAATACTAACTAAATTTGTAAAAAATATGCAAAAATTACCCTAGCTATATCTTAGCGTAAGTATAAAATTTCAACAAATGAATTACCAGAGTAATAATTTTAGAAATAATTATTGGATTTTTTTTATAGATAAAATAGGGGATAAATTGATTTAAAAAATCTTTTAAAATTAAGAAAAAAATAAGGAAACACTTGGATATACTTATTTATGCATACATATGCTATTTTGAAGGTACTTTGCATATAAAACGTATATAGGGAAAAATTGTGTATCATCATGATTGAACAGGTTCTTCCATCCGGGGCAACCTGACAGGACGAACTGAAAAAAGATGAAATGAATCTAACTCCCAAATGGAACCTGTCCATGAGCTTGTTCCTTAGCAACAAAACATGTGACTCCAAATAGAAATCAGTTGGCATTGAAACCTTATAAGTATCAAAGTTCTCATCCCATTGTAAACATCCTTACTGAACCAACTTCTGGAGTCAAAACCAGATCTCAATTAAAGAATCTATGTGCCTTTGATGCATTCTTATCTCTTATTGAACCTAAAAATATTGCTGAAGCCTTGCAGGATGCAGATTAGGTGAATGCGATGCAAGATGAACTCAATCAGTTTGAAAGAAGCGAAGTGTAGCATCTTGTCACAAGACCCAAGGACAAATCAGTAATTGGTACTAAATGGGTCTTCAGACACAAACTTGATGAAGATGGAACAGTTACAAGGAACAAGGCAAGGCTCGTGGTCCAAGGTTATAGCCAAGTGGAAGGCATAGATTATAATGAGTCCTTTGATCCAGTTGCAAGACTGGAGGCAATAAGACTCCTCATAGCCTTTGTAGCACACGTGGAATTTACCCTTCATCAAATGGATATGAAGAGTGCCTTCCTAAATGGCTACTTAAAAGAAGAAGTCTTTGTCAAACAACCTCTAGGTTTTGAAAGTAAGGAGTGTCCAGATCATGTATACAAATTGGACAAGGCCTTATATGGACTCAAGCAGGCTCCTAGAGCATGGTATGAACGTCTATCCAAATTCCTGCTTAAACATGGATACAAAAGAGGTAAGATTAACAACACTTTATTCTTGAGGGAAAAAGGTAAGGATCTACTAGTAGTACAAATATATGTTGATCACATAATTTTTAGGGCAACCTCTGAAAAACTGAGTAAGGAATTTGCAAAATTAATGGGGAATGAATTTGAAATGAGTATGACGGGTGAGCTTAACTTTTTCTTAGGCTTACAGATCAAACAAACCCCAAATGGAACCATGATCCATCAACAGAAATATGAAAAAGAGTTGATTAAGAAATTTAAAATGGATGAATCAAAAGAAATAGACATGCCCATTGCAACAGCTAATAAATTAGACATAGATGAACCTGGTTCGTCTGTTGATCAGAAGTTGTATATGGGTATGAGTGGCTCACTTTTATGTTTTACTGCTAGTAGACCTGACATAGTATTCAGTGTAAGGCTTTATGCTCATTTTTATGCAAATCCTAAGGAATCCCACTTGACCGTTGTCAAGAAGATACTGAGATATTTGAAAGGCACTACCTATCTTTGTCTTTAGTACCCTAAAGGTAGTAACTTTAATATAGTAGGATATGCTGATGCTGACTATTGACGTTTCCTTGTGGATAGGAAAAGCACCTCAGGTATGGCTCATTTTCTTGGTTCATGTCTGGTATTATGGGCCACTAAAAAGCAAAATTCAGTGGCCTTATCCACTGCTGAGGCTGAGTATGTTGTTGTTGCCTCTTGTTGTGCTCAACTGAGGTGGATCAAGTAGTTGTTGATGGATTTTGGCATTGAAATTGGTTGCATCCCTATCTTTTGTGATAACACTAGTGCTATTAGTATGAAAAAGAATCCAGTTCATCATAAGAGGACTAACAACTCTGAGAAAAGATTGATTACTATAGAATTATGTGCTTCTGATAAATAAATTATTGACATCTTTACTAAAGCACTGAGTAGAGAAAGCTTTGAAAGGAACATGTTAGAATTAGGGATGATTAAGATCACCTAATGGGACCAGCTCAGAATCCACAATAAAAAAAATGAAAAAATTGAAAAAAATATATTATTTTTTTGGCTAGGAAATCTGGAAGTTGTATAAATATCTAGATTAATTTTTACTCAGTTTCATACAATAAATAGTATACTCCTGTGACATGTGTTGATATGACTCACTGATCTCTAACAAAATTTTCTCAATTATGGTAAATTGAGGCATGATAAAGAGAATTCTAAATGAAGAATTTGGTTCATCAGTATTGGTCATCTGAAAAACGAGGTATATTTTCTATACACTACACAATTAGAAATATAAATATTTAAATCATGAGCAGAGTCCTACCTATGTTCAAAAACTTTAAAAAATCTTATCCGTTTATTTGTTTGAACAAGTTCCATCTTTATTAGAGTTCTCACCACATAAAATGCCTAAAATCTCGGGAAGCTTAACCGTTCATTCCACCTGAAATTTCAGGTTGATTACCTCTAATTGACTGCTAAAAGCTACCGTTACTCATTAAATTGGTCTCTTTATTTAAATACTCATCATTAACACCTGCAGCCTCACTACCCACACCATCAAAAATCTATTTCAATCTCAATTGTTCTCTCTTCTAAAAGCCTAACTTATAAACTCTCTCAAGAAATCAGTTACAATGTCGAACCCTCACGATAACCCTGGAACTCCTCCACAACCTACTCCCTCTAATTCATCCACACCTCATCCACCCAGCACAACCCCTCAACCTAGGAGAAGGCGAGTAAAAATACTTGCCGTAAAATGGTGACAACTGGTGCTCTTTGAAAGAAATTGAACAAAAAATTGAAGTCAAGCCAAACCCAAGATTCTGAGAACTCAGAAGATTCATTCAAATCTGCAAGTAGGGGGGAGTGGGGAAGGAACTGGGTCTTTTGACTCTGCAAAAGATCAAAACTCCCCTTTTGAGGTACACTCTACTTTGGCTGAAAATTTTAAAAATAGGTTTGTTTTGGTTGGGTCTGTCAGGAATGTAGAATTTCCTAATTGGGAAGGAGAGGAGGTAAAGAGAAAAAGAGAGAGAGGGTGCATGTGGTGATGCGAAGGGAAAAAGGAAAAACGTGGCTGGTTCTTCACCCACTTCTGAATTGATGTTCCAGCTATTTGTGTGATGAACATGCAACTGTAGAAGAAAGTGGTAAGAAGTCAGAGGGAAGTGGTTCAGGGGAGGCTGCTAAAGGGTTGGTTAATTTAAGTTCAATGACAGATGAACCTGGTTATCTATTGAGGAAACCCTAGCAGACATTCTGAAGAAAGTAGGTGCCAGTTATGATCCAAAGAAAAGAAGACCTCTAACACCAAAAGCCCCCAGCACAGCACAACCTTCCAAGAAAAGAAAGGCTTCATACGCAACACCTGCTAAAATTCCCTTGCTAAAGGGAATAGCTATAAGAAGTAGGGTGAAACAGAGTGAGAATGAATTACAAAAGGCTTCGACTGAAAGCAATAAGAAGAGGATGGATAAAGGAAAAGGAAAGGTCACAGAATCCTCTGAAGCTATTGATGTTGAGGAGATAGAACAGGCCCATCAGGAGGAACATGCAACAATGGAGGTTCAGACTCCCAAACCCAAGAACACCAATACTTCTTCCAAGAAGTCTTCATCTATATCTAAGGTTGTTGAACCTTCATTGGCCAAGAGGACAAGGTCTACAGTGAAAATCAAACAAGCTAAAAATCTTTAAGATAAGGAATGGAGTGGTAAAGAAGAGAGTGAGTCTGATGGTGAACAAGACAAGCTGGCCAAGTTTGGCAAAAGAAAAATTTTGAAGGGAAAATTGCTGAAAGACTTGGTAGAACCAGGAATGGTTCGTTTGGTTGATACCCTCACTCTTCAGGGTTAGAAGGACATGGTCCTTCAAATGGATGGAAGGTTAGCTAGGAATGAAATCATTGAATTCATGGCTAATGCAGAGGTCAAAGATGGTAGAGTAACCATCCAAGTAAAAGGAGTTCAAGTGATCTTTGATGCAGAGAAGCTAGGAAAGATTCTTGACATCCCTGCTGAGGGATATGATGACTACACTAGGAAAAGATGGCCAAGTATGGATTCCCTACCTCCTGCCCTTGAAATCACCAGGAGATTCTGTGACGCTGAAGAAGTGAATGAGGCCAAATTTGTGCACAAGAGTGAAATGAAGCCACAACACAAAGTCCTCTTTGAGTTTGTCAACAAGTGTCTACTGCCCCGGCAGGAAAGAAGGCACATTGCTAACTATATGGACTTAGTTTTGATGGAGTGTCTTGAAAGTGGAAAGCAAATCAGCTGGCCTGCATTCATCATCAAGCTACGGGACAGGGTTATCAATGGCTCCAAGACCCATGCCACCCCCTATGGATTTATTCAGACTACTGTTCTGGATCGGTGCAAGGTGCCTCTGAAAAAGTAGGAAATGGCCACAAAGCAAGGACTATTTTGGCATTAATACTCTGGTTGCTTGTGACTATCTAGTCAATGTCATTCCAAATGAACCTGATTCATCTAACAAGACACCTATCAACAGTAAAGTCAGGGCTCTAGTTCAAGAAAGTAAGGCCAAGGATGCTGAGATAGGCTGAAGGCTCGCTTAGCAGAGGTTGACTCTGAGAGGGATACTCTAAGAACTGAGCTCACCAAGGAAAAGGATAATTCTTCACAATATGTTGAATCTTCTCAAAGCCCAAAACCAACCCTCTAGCTCCCCCAAGCCTTAGGAATTCTAGCCTTTATCTCTTAAACCTATCTAGTACCACCAGTGACCCAGATTAGGGATTTTTTTGCTCATGTTTTGAATATTTTTGCTTTCTGTTTATGGATTGTGGTAGCAACGTACCTTCTATCAATGATATCTACTGTTTTTGCTCTTGTTGACTGTTACAATTTCCTTGATAGTTTAAATATGTTTGCTTAATTACTGATGATTGATCCATGATTGCACTTGCAGTTGCCCCAGTGACCATGAGTACTTATTAAATTATGGGACTCACACTTTGTTTATGTAATTTTTCAATGATGCCAAAAGGGGGAAGAGATATTTTGCTTTACATATTCTGAATAAGTGATGTTTATAACCTAATTAACCTGGTCCTTGATGATAAGTGTATTTTTCTAAACTTTGTATTGATGAATAAACTGAGTTCTGACAGGGCCTAAGTGAGTGAAAAGCACAGAGTTTGTCATCATCAAAAAGGGGTAATTTATTGGCCCAAGTAAAGGTGAAGTTTTGAAGACTGGCAAAGGAACTCAGACATGGACCAGGTCCATCTTATGAAGTACAGTTGTGATCAAACCAAACATGTGAGATGAACGTGAAAGAGATAAACCTAGCTTATCAGAAGTAATATCTCATGATCATGATCGAAAAGGTTGCATATTGGATAAGGAGAAAGACTCCTTACACAAAGAGAACATGGTTTAGGAAAATGATAGAGTTAGTGCATAAGATCAATGAGAACTCTTCCACCATGGAAGAGCAGCATATGTATCCTAGTCAATCTCTAATTGCTAACTTTTTAAATATTAATGTTGTTCTATTTTACAGGTAATGCACATCAGAAGTTAAACGTGAATTGAGAGCAAAATAGCAAGGCAATTTTGCAAGAAATTTATGTATGATTCAAGCATGCAATCGTGAAGCTACTTGAACCAGATAGAAGAACCAGTTCCAAGAGTCTATCTTTTATTCTAGTTCAATTATACTAGGTGATTTTACATTGTACCTTTCAGCTTTTATAGAAACAATTATATTAGGTACTTAGAGTTTTTAAGTAGAGTTAACTTGAAGTTGTCGCAACAGTTGAGGTTGTGCGCCACAACGAGTTTTTGGCTCGGTGATTTTAATGGACAGTTTGGGAAAATCCTGCTGGAAGGTAGGTCGTGGTTTTTTCACCTTTTGAGCCAGGTATTTTCTACGTAAAATCTGTGCAATTCATTATTTTTTGTATTTATTATTCCGCAACAACAGTAGTTGGAACACATAGAAGAACAAAGTCGTTCTATAATCAAGTTAAGCAAAAAATTCGGTACCACACAAATCACCCTCCCTCTTGTGTGGTATTGAAGTATAAAACATTACAAACTTTCCGACAACCTTTTGAAATCATCTCGAGGCCTCCGGGACCTTAACCAAAAATACGAACAAGTCACATATAACTATTCAAACTTATACCAACCTTCGGAACGCTCAAAACATCGTCGAAACATCAAAACACCTTCGGATTCAACCCCAAGGATTCCAAAACATCCGAATTCCGCAAACTATCAAAAATCATAGCAAACCTCAACCGAATGACCTGAAATTTTACACACACATCACAAATGATACAACGGACCTACTACAATTTTTGAAAGTTTATTTTGACCCTGATATCAAAATTTTCACTACCAACCAGAAGACACCAAAATTCCAATTTTACTAATTCAAGCCTAGATCAATCAAGGACCTCCAAATTACATTACGATCACGCTCCTGTGTCGCAAATCATCTAAAGAAGCTATCCAAATCATAAAAACCAAATTCCAAGATTATTTACTCACAAGTCAACTTTCAGTTGACTTTTCTAACTAAATGGCCTACTTAAGAGACTAAGTGTCTCATATCACTCCAAAACTATTCCAAAATCGAACCAACCAATAAGATACAATAAAATATAATTGAAAAATACATAAAGAAGCAGAAATGAGAAAAACGGAGCTGTAACTCATGAAACGACAGAGTGGGTTGTTACATCCTCCCCCTCCACAAGCAACTTCTGTGTATTAAGTTTTTCTTCCATGCATTTGACTAACCCATGCCTCAAGGCCTCCAGTCTAGAAATCACATCGTATTCAACATCAATGGCACCCTTATATCTACCTAAAAACTTTCCAATTTCATCTTTGAAGATGGCACTATATCGTCCAGGCTGATCACCCTTTGCACCAATACTATTGATGTTTAGCTTAATCCAACCTGGAGGAGGAGGAGGAGGAAACGAGTTGCATCTTAAACGACGAGGCCCGCAAAGTTGACCAAAAATTTATGCATATCTCTTACTAGTCATTCCCTCACTAGTCATATCATTTGGCATATCTTCCAAAGAGTCTTTTTCAAGATTCCTGCAACATAAAAGTTGAAAGTTACATCTTTAGGGATGAAGTACATTCTTACCCTCCTATGGTTTCTTCAGCTCACCTCTATCACTCTATAATAGGGTTTCCTAAGCAAATACTTTCAAAGTACTTTGCATAATCGAACCAACAAAATCTAGATTCTTCAACTATTAGGTAAACCAATCGCATGTACACATCTTATCATGAGGAGAAAGAAACGAGACAATCATACGCAGACAAAAAGAAAAGGGATAATGACTTCAATGATATGCAAATTTGAGAATACCTTTGTTTCCCAGAATCAACGGAACAACAATAAAGAACTCTATTTCTATTACATAAAAAATTAAGAATGGTCGACCAAGGGCAAATTTATCATTTTACTTTGCCATTTTATTTTATTTTTTTATACGTATTCCTACCTAAAAAACTCCAAGCACAATTCTATAACCCTCCTCTACTTTCATAAACCTATTTTTTTTGTTTCACACTTTGAACTACTACTCCTCTTTCAATAACATTCATCTTCTAGTTGGGTCTCTCAATTTCAAGTAAGCTTTTTCTTAATTTTTTCTTTAATCTTCTCCAGCTTTTGCTTGTCTGAATCACTTATTTGCCCTTGAAAAACTTATTGTGCCTCCCAATGAAATATCTTATGTGAGAATTCAAAGTCAATCCAAGGCCACCTACTGCTCTACCATCGTTCTACCCCTTCGATAGAGATTGAGTGTACGTCGGATCTTGCGGATGTATCGAACCCGCCTTTTCTTTTATTTAATTTCAGAAGATCTCATCCATTGTGATCGGGCCCGGTAAATCGTAAGATCATTTATTTGTTAAAAATTTACATTTGTTGTGAGAAAATTTTCAAGGTTAGTTTTCTCAACTACTTTTTCCTATTAATTGAACAAAATAGTTTTTTAAGATGAAATCTGAAGATATCGTATAGGGATATAAACTTTCTAATTGTTTTTTTTATTTATCTCTTTACGCTTTTTGTTCCCTTTTTGTAACAGAACGCTATGCTTGTTTTTGCAGCAACTGCAAATAGTACTAAGATGTTGACAAAGAATATTAATTGAGAGATTAGTTGGAGTTTCTAAAGAGCATCAGCTCAAATAGTGTTGCTTTTTCCTTAATATCACAATCTGCATGGTTCAATCTTCTTTACTCTCGGTAATTTGTTTTCTTTCTAATTAATCTTTGTTGATGACTTTTATCGTAAAAAATTAAATACAGATGATTCATAGCAGTAAGGAAGAAATAGTTTTGTTGTTAATGAGTATAAAATTCTCTAATAAATGATTGAGTAATACAACAACTTCAATCTTGTGACATATCAAATTAAGTTAGGCATATCAAATAGAGTTTGTAAACGACCTGTATAATCATTGTTGAATTTGTGTCAACAATTAAACAAGCAAAGAAAGTAAGATACAAAGAAGAGAGGTTCCATGAACAACCACTAAATTAAGTGAAGATGCACCAGACAACTGTACATCAGTCGAGGATAGAAGAATTTGCGGAAGATGAATTTAATAGTCTCCTTATTAAGATTCAAGGTAGACAAAAATGTGTTTTGAGAGAAAAGGAATTCAATGAGATTTTGTAGGTATGCGTTTATATGTATTTTCTTATAAATGTAGTTATATATATATAAAGTAAAGTAGCATTTATGCGCGATTTTTAACTTACTTTGATTATCAGTTTCCATAATGAAAATTTTGAGTTCTCCATTGATTGATTAATTTTAATTACAGTAGAAGCTAATAAAGATGCACGACAACTCTATGTTGTTGGGAAATTCTTTAGGAATTGATCAAAATATGTTGTCGTTTAGTGTTGTTGCAGAAATTAGTTAGAGTATGTTGTTATTCTGAGTTAATAGGTCATCTTAATGTATATGTGATTGGCATTATTGATTTATGTCTTTTTCCCTCTCATGTCTTGCTTGTGAGCAATCTAATGCATTGGAAAATTACTAAGATATTTTAAAAACCCTCATTTTGGTCCATTTAACGTTTTTTACTTCTTGTAGGAAATTCATGAAAAGTATCTACATTTTCTTATGCAAGTGACATGCTCTTAGATGCTTTGATTAAATGTTGTTTTTATCGAGTTTAGAGGATCAAAATAAACCTCTTAGATTATACTTTTGTGGTTGAAGAGTTATTGTTTGTGGTCTTACTATTTGAGAATTGTAACCCAATCAGTCGTTTTGAGCTCTAGTACGTCGTTCAGCAATTGGAAGTCATGAACAACTTCATTTCAGGTATATTGACTTGTGCACATGGTCAGAGTTGAATTTTGGGAATACCGGAGTCAAATTGGAAAGACAATTTTCATTGCAGCAGCCTTAAGTTGAAGAAAATGGCTAAGATTGGAATTTTAAGCAAACGACCTCGGAATCGGGGTCTGAAAGTTCCAGCAGGTTCGTATGATGATTTGGGACTTAGGAGTGTGTCCGGAATATTTTTGTGATGACCGGTGTAGAATTAAGCTTGAATTGGCAAAGTTAGTATTTTGACGAATTTTGGTTGATAGGTGAGATTTTGATCCGAGGGTCGGACTGGAATTCCGAGAGTTGTTTTAGCTTCGTTAGATGATTTGGAATATGTGTGCAAAATTTAAGGTCATTCGGACGTGGGTTGGTCGGGTTTTTGATCGAAAGTATATTTCGGAAGTTTTTAGAAAATTAGGCTTGAATTCGATGAGTTTTGGGTAATTTGATGTTGTTTGAGGTGCTTTGATGATTGCAACATGTTTGAATAATGTTATGAACTATATTGGCATGTTTGGTCGGGGTCCCATGAGGCTCGGATATGTTTTGGAAGAGTTTTTGAAAGATTTTTGCCGTTTTGAGCATAAGCATGTAATGATCTAAAGGTTCATTTTTAGTTTTAGAGATCCAAATTTGATTTCGAGACTTCCAGAATTTTGATAATGAATTATAGGACTGATCTGAAAATTTTGGCCTAATTTCATCAAGTCGCTATTGGATTTTTGACGTGAAATGTGAGTTAATTGTTTAACGAGTGAAATGAGTATCACACTGGGCAAATGAGCTCCGAATTGAGTTTCGATTAAAGGGTTGTGTTCGTATTATTATTCGTGACTCATAGGAATAAGAATCATCTAATTCCGAGTTCGTATGACGGATTTAGAGCCATTTTAGTGAAACAAAAACTACTGCAATTTCTTTAATTGCTGCTGTATTTTTCTGTAGCGTGAACAGTAACCCGCGTGTGAACAGTAACCGCGCGGGTGAGTAGTGACCACGCGCATGAACAGTGCCCCCGCGTGAACAGTGATTCCTAAAAAAAATCTGGGCAGTATATCCGCGATTTTTGGGTCCTTTTCCTCCATTTTTGAGCATCTTGAGAGCTTTTTGGGAGCAAATAAAGAGGGTTTCGAAGAGGATTGATTGGAGGTAAGATCTTTGAACTTAAAACTCGATTATATTGTGAAATTGGTCTAGAAATTCATGACCATTAAGCCTAAAATTGATGAACTAGGGCTTGAGTTTTTGATATTTCAAATTGGGATTTGATAGGTCATTTGAGCTCGGATTTGGGGGTTCTTGGTATGTATGAACACGTGGCGAGACGAGGACTCCGGTAATGTGAGTTTTGTAATTTTTCGAGAAGCGGGCCCGGGGCTCGGGTTTTGCTAGTTTCGAGATTTTTGCCATTTCTCGATTGTTTTCGATTGGGTATTGTTCCCTTATCATATTGTGATGTATTCGCTCTAATTTTGGATAGATTCGACGTGCGTGGAGGCCAATTTAAGGAGCAAAGGCGTCGCGAGCTAGAGATTTCACCGATTCGAGGTGAGTAATGATTTTAAATGATGTCATGAGGGTTTGAAACCCCGGATTGCACAACGTACTGCTATGTTGAGATGAGACACGCATTGTATGATGAGCGCGGGGTCATTTACTATTGGGGATTGTGACTTGGTCCATCCCGGTTGATATTTTACCGCGTATTCGATAAAGAGTTGTTGTTTTCACAATAATTTGGGTTTATTTCCATACTTGGGCCTCGTGCCAATTGTTTCAAACCCCTTTTAAATTTCCATCACTATTTTTCCTCATTAATTGAAATATTATTTGAACTCAGTCCAATTGAATTATACTATTTCATGAACTCAGCTACATTTAT
>MU743187.1:78925-91311 GCA_026770625.1 Nicotiana glauca
ATCATGTGAGACCGTTGGTCATTGTCTGTGGTGATTGGTTGTCTGAGCAGCTTGTACTAGGTGAGGCGAGATTATCGGTATCGGGGACCATTGCAGTGGGATTATGTGAGGTATATTACAGGGCAGTTACAAGCATTTGGGTAGTAATGAGGTGATGATTTTAGTAAAAAGGAGAGAATTAATGTTGGGTTAACTCTGCAATTGGTTAGAAATTTCTGCACATCTCCTCCGTTGTGGTTGTATCGTCAGCATTATAACAGAATGTATAGGTATATCATCATATTCATTGGGAGTATGAGAGTCCTGGAATTTTGGCTATTAAGGTTCATGGAGTGTCATTGTGGTTAGATGGTGAATTATGCGATGCATGGTGCTAATTGAACAAAGGTACGTAGTCGTGTTCTGGTACCTCGTGTGGTAGTTGATATAGTGTTTATATACAGGGAACAGGTCTGGCAGAGAATTTCAGGTGTTGGAATTGGATTCTGAGCTTATTATATGGATAAAAGAGGATATCTGCAGATTTGATCAAACTAATGTGTCCATATGAGTTGTGGTAGCACGGGCAGGTGCACGAGCTGTTAAACAGTGATTTCAGATAACTTAAGAGCAGTTCTTGGAACGTTCGAGGACGAACGTCTATTTAAGTGGAGGAGAATGTAACGACCCGATCGGTCGTTTTGAGCTCTAGCGCGTCGTTTAGCAATTGAAAGTCATGAACAGCTTCATTTCAGGTATATTGACTTGTGCGCATGGTCAGAGTTGAATTTTGGGAATATCGGAGTCAAATTGGAAAGAAAATTTTCATTGCAGCAGCTTTAAGTTGAAGAAAATGGCTAAGATTGGAATTTTAAGCAAACAACCTCGGAATCGGGATCTGAAAGTTCCAGCAGGTTCGTATGATGATTTGGGACTTAGGAGTGTGTCCGGAATATTTTTGTGATGACCGGTGTAGAATTAAGCTTGAATTGGCAAAGTTAGTATTTTGACGAATTCCGATTGATAGGTGAGATTTTGATCCGAGGGCCGGACTGGAATTCCGAGAGTTGCTGTAGCTTCGTTAGATGATTTGGAATATTTGTGCAAAATTTGAGGTCATTCGGACGTGGTTTGGTCGTGTTTTTGATCGAAAGTGTATTTCGGAAGTTTTTAGAAAATTAGGCTTGACTTCGATGAGTTTTGGGCAATTTGATGTTGTTTGAGGCGCTTTGATGATTGCAACAAGTTTGAATAATGTTATGAACTATGTTGGCATATTTGGTTGGGGTCCCATGAGGCTAGGATAAGTTTTGGAAGAGTTTTTGGAAGATTTTTGCCGTTTTGAGCATAAGCATGTAATGATCTAAAGGTTCATTTTAGTTCTAGAGATCCAAATTTGATTTCGAGACTTCCAGAATTTTGATAATAAATTATAGGACTGACCTGGAAATTTTGGTCTAATTTTATCAAGTCGCGATTGGGTTTTTGACGCGAAATGTGAGTTAATTGTTTAACTAGTGAAATGAGTATCACACTGGGCAAATGAGCTCCGAATTGAGTTTCGATTAAAGGGTTGTGTTCGTATTATTATTCGTGACTCATAGGAATAAGAATCATCTAATTCCGAGTTCGTATGACGGATTTAGAGCCTTTTTAGCGAAACAAACTGCAATTTCTTTAATTGCTGCTGTATTTTTCTGCAGCGTGAACAGTAACCCGCGTGTGAACAGTAACCGCGCAGGTGAACAGTGACCACGCGTGTGAATAGTGCCCCCGCGTGAACAGTGATTCCGAAAAAAAATCTGGGCAGTATATCTGCGATTTTTGGGTCCTTTTCCTCTATTTTTGAGCATCTTAAGAGCTTTTTGGGAGCAAATGAAGAGGGTTTCGAAGAGGATTGATTGGAGGTAAGATCTTTGAACTTAAAACTCGATTATATTGTGAAATTGGTCTAGAAATTCATGACCATTAAGCCTAAAATTGATGAACTAGGTCTTGAGTTTTTTATATTTCAAATTGGGATTTGATAGGTCATTTGAGCTCGGATTTGGGAGTTCTTGGTATGTATGGACTCGTGGCGAGACGAGGAATCCGGTAATGTGAGTTTTGTAATTTTTCGAGAAGCGGTCCCGGAGCTCAGGTTTTGCTAGTTTCGAGATTTTTGCTATTTCTCGATTGTTTTTTGATTGGGTATTGTTCCCTTATCATATTGTGATGTATTCGCTCTAATTTTGGATAGATTCGACGCGCGTGGAGGCTGATTTAAGGAGCAAAGGCATCGCGAGCTAGGTATTTCACCGGTTCGAGGTGAGTAATGATTTTAAATGATGTCATGAGGGTTTGAAACCCTGGATTGCACAAACTGCTATGTTGAGATGAGACACACGTTGTATGATGAGCGCGGGGTCATTTACTATTAGGGATTGTGACTTGGTCCATCCCGGTTGATATTTTACCGCGTATTTGATAAAGAGTTGTTGTTTTCACCATAATTTGGGTTTATTTCCATACTTGGGCCTCGTGCCAATTATTTGAAACCCTTTTTGAATTTCCATCACTATTTGAAACCTTCCGATCAGTCTTCGAGAGATGCCAAGTCAAGCGAGCCGAGGTGAATCATATCAGGGGCAACACTCCGGTCCAAACAAAGGAAATAAAGAATGAGAGAGTCATGTTTATGAGAACCCTCACAGGTACCGCAAGACGATGAAAGCTGAGAGAAATAAAAAATGAGAGAATCTTATTGGTGAAAACCTTCACGGGCACCATAAGGCGACGGTGAGATGAGAGAAAGATCAAAATGAGATAGGCTTGATGGTGAAAACCCTTCGGGCACTACAAGTCGAATAAAGGATTGTGAATCAGATGGATAAGCGAAGCATTGAAGCCCGGTTTCACGGTTTGGGGGTATAACTGGAGTTGAACATCATATTTGCATGACAAAATATCTACAACTGCATGTCATGGTCATTAGGGTTGGTATCCACATCTGATAGGTTTCTACTTCATAGCTTTCTTGTTAGGAATCATCCCTTTCCTTTGTCCTTTATTCTTTTTGTTTTGTTTACTTCCTCCTCCTGAGTCTGTTTGGTCATAACAAGTGAGAAATGACTTCAAAATCTGCCACCAAGATTTCCAATTGAACAAAACGGGATATGGTGAACACATCAAAGCGTCATAAGTCAGGAAAGAACAACAAGCGCACTGAGTTGGCAACAATCAACATGCCTTGGGATCTTGGTAAAATGCAAAGGCTTGGTACATGTCAATTCATGAACGGTGCAACAAATGATTGGTTAGGGCAAACAGATCAAAGGTATTTCCTCTGATAAGCTTGATAAAAGAGCGTTAAACCAGTGCCGAGCAAGACCTTCCAAGCAGAAGTCAAAGTTATCATGGCAAATGGGGGAGCTGTAGACCTCAAGGACCGGACCAAGGGCTTAAGTCAAGAAAAGAACAACATACATCTTGAGTGGGTGGCAATTGACGTGCTTTGGGATTCGTGTGGAATACAAGGATTTGGTACATATCAATTCAGGAAAAATGAAACAAGATGGTGGGCTCAGAGATATTTTCTGTATCTAGGGTCACAACAAAAGTGGTTATTCAACAAACAAGCAGGGTCTTCGAATGAAAATAAGTTATCATGACAAGTGAAGGAGCAACATACCTCAAGGCCGAGGCCAATGGTTCAGTCAAGAAAGAACATCATATACACGGAGTGGTGGCAATGGACGTGCTTTGGGATTCATATGAAACACAAAGGTTGGGGAGATGCCGATTCATGCAATGTAAATAGAGGGTATGGGGTCTGAACGGAGAAAAGGTTGTGATGAGGGCGACAGAAAAAGGGGTTAGTCCATAAACAAGCAAGGTCTTCAAGTGGAAATCAGTCATCAATGGGGGAAGTGAAGGAGCAATCGCCCTCAAAGTCAAGGCACAAACCAACCACCACATTTTAAACTGATAAGATTTTTCTTTGGTTGAAACAGAGGCAGAAATTTCGTTCGTTTCAAAGAAACCCCCCTTAGGGAAAGGCAGGCACCAGACAGGTTTGACGGTAAGTTTTCAGGACCCTCCTGGAAAATATGACTTAGTTTAAATTTCAAAACAATCATGAGTAGCACAATTTAGCATAAATGTACCTCAAAAGAAATATAAGTTGGTTTCAAAGTTTGCATGTTTAAGACAAGATTCAGTTAGGGATTTTCAGGACCCTCCTGGATAATGGGACGTAGTTTTAAGGTTTGCTTAGATAATAAGATATAGTGGAAGTCGTACCTTCAGTAGATTAGCTTAGGTTAAAACTGCCTCTTAACTTGAAGTTGTCAGGACCCTCCTGGATAATGGAAAGTAGTTTAAGACCTTTTAGACAAAAAATGTACTGGGAGTAATACCTTTAGAGGATATAGCTTAGGTTCATAATTATTAAAACTGGTCAGGACCTACCTGGATAATAGGATTTAGCTTTCAGATTCATAGCAATAGTTGGCATAATGATTCAGTTAACACTCACCCATGTACCCAGCTTCCAAACTGGGGCAGGAAATTTTCTTTGTTTTGTCTGTTTTGTTAAAATTAGGAGCCCGCCTGGAGAACAGAGCCATACAATTCAAGTTTTTAGCAATCAGGAGCCCTCCTAGAGAATAGAGGCATACAATCCAAGTTTTTAGCAATCAGGAGCCCGCCTAGAGAACAGAGGCATACAATTCAAGTTTGAGA
The DNA here is from genome assembly GCA_026770625.1 of Nicotiana glauca. NCBI lineage: Eukaryota > Viridiplantae > Streptophyta > Magnoliopsida > Solanales > Solanaceae > Nicotiana > Nicotiana glauca. The sequence continues at coordinate 83,627 of MU743187.1, forward strand.
AGTCGGGAGCCTGCCTGTAGAACAGAGGCATTTATTTTTCAAGTTTTGAAGTCGAGAGCCCGCCCGTAGAATAGAGGCATTTATTTTTCAAGTTTTGAAGTGGGGAGCCCGCCCGTAAGAACAGAGGCATTTATTTTTCAAGTTTGGATGTCGGGAGACCGCCCGTAAGAACAGAGGCATTTATTTTCAAGTTTAGAAGTCGGGAGCCCGCCCGTAGAACATAGGCATTTATTTTCAAGTTTTGAAGTCGAGAGCCCGCCCGTAGAACAGAGGCATTTATTTTTCAAGTTTGGAAGTCGGGAGCCCTCCCGTAGAACAGAGGCATTTATTTTTCAAGTTTTGAAGTCTGGAGCCCGCCCGTAAGAATAGAGGCATTTATTTTTCAAGTTTGGAAGTCGAGAACCCGCCAGTAGAATAGAGGCATTTATTTTTCAAGTTTGGAAGTCGGGAGACCGCCCGTAAGAACAGAGGCATTCATTTTCAAGTTTTGAAGTCGGGAGCCCGCCCGTAGAACAGCGGCATTTATTTTTAAGTTTTGAAGTCGGGAGCCCGCCCGTGAGAATAGAGGCATTTATTTTCAAGTTTTGAAGTTGGGAGCCCGCCCGTAAGAACAGAGGCATTTATTTTCAAGTGTTTAAGTCGGGGGCCCGCCCGTAGAACAGAGGTATTTATTTTCAAGTTTTGAAGTCGGGAGCCCACCCGTGAGAATAGCGGCATTTATTTTCAAGTTTTGAAGTCGGGAGCCCGCCCGTGAGAACAAAGGCATTTATTTTCAAGCTTTGAAGTTGGGAGCCCGCCCGTGAGAACAGAGGCATTTATTTTCAAGTTTTGAAGTCGGGAGCCCGCCCGTGAGAACAGAGGCATTTTTTTCAAGTTTTGAAGTCGGAAGCCCGCCCGTATAACAGTGGAATACATTCAAGTTCAGCAGTTTGAATAAAGGAAAAGCATCTCAATTGACAAGTCGAAGCGGCAACAATGGATTTCACCAAGAGAATACAAGACAACAAGGCAACAAGAAATACAAGATCAAATTTGAAGAATTTAGATAGGACTTCTGTAATTCATAGGTCACAACTTAGTCTAGCTTCTTTTATTTTTGACATGGTGTAATAAGGGAGGTTAGCAAGCAGTAACAACAGCAATCGTAGTGAAATCGCAGCTCCTGGTAGTCCCAGCTACCAGACACTCCCGAACTACACTGACCTGATTCCTTTTTAGCCAAGGATATGTAGGCAACCTCCGAAGCAGGGTGCGGTCCACTTTTTCAAAAAATGCTCCACACGGAATATTCAAACGGATAAAAATCGCTCGTTTTCTCTCACTTATCTTTGCACGAAAACTCTTCGTGTTTCCGGGCAAAGAGGGGCAGCTGTGAGCACGTGATTTTTGCCCTATATGGATTATTCCCAAGAATTCAAACAAAATGATTTCTTTCATTATTTTATAATTTTGTGAAATTTTGTGTTATTTTCTGTTAATTGTTTGTATTTTATTTGTTCATTTTAATTCATATGAAAATATAAAAAATACACTTGTCATGTGCATGTAGTGTTTAATTTTACATTTTAGGATTAATTGTTTCATAAAAGGGAAAAATCAAAAGTTTAGTGTAGTTTGCACTTCTAGTTTTGATTTTGATTTTTTTTCAAGTAGTTTTGGTTTGATTTGTTGTGCTAATTATCATTTTTGGGTTTAATTAGTTTTTCTTCAATTTTAGGAATTAATCTAAATTTTTTGTTAGTTCCAAATTAAAAGAAATTAAAATAAAAAGAGGAAAAGAATAGAAAATAACAAAAATATTCCTTTTGCATTTTTAGTCTTAGTTTACATTTAAATTAGGAATTATGGTATTTGAAAATTGAATAACATAATTTTTAGAGTCAATTTGGTTTTGTTTTTTAATTTAGCATTTAATAAAAATCAAAAAAAAATATATATATATATATAAATAGAAAATAAAAAAAAAGAAAGGAAAACAATTAAAAAAAGAAAGGTGAGTGGTCTTAATAAAAGACCCGAATTTGGGCCAAAGCTGCTCAACCCAAACGAAACCCAGCCCAAAAAACAACCCCTGAGCAACCCAAACCCATTCCCTAATCCGGTCCAGTCCCACACTAAACCAAACGACGTCGTTTGGTCGTCCTCTAATCTGGGCCGTCTAGGTTCCTTGATCGAACGGCCACATATTGAGCTCACCTTCATATATTACTGTCTGAAACCCTCCCCCCATACCCCCGTATCGTCTCCCTCATAGACCCTCTTCACAAGAACCCTAATTGAGCCGCCACCAATTCCTCACCATCTCCGGTGGCGGCACCGACGCCAACACCCACCAAAATAACACACTAGAATCTCCTCTTCTCCCTCATCTCGAATCTGGCCATAGTTTTCCTCAAATCACAACCTACGTTTCGAATATTAAATCAAAAGTCCGGTCCAAAACACAAGTTCATCCAAAACCTACCAAATTCGCGCCCCATACTCCCTTAACTTTCCTACGTCCAAATCCCCAAGCTATTTTCCCCAAATTCGACTAAAAAGTTTCGAATCCCAAATCTAGGGTTTGCTGTCAAGGTTGCTTGAATTTACAGAGTCAGCCGGTGTTTGAATGATTTTAAAATCATGTTATGTGTTTGTTCTTAGTAAGAACAAACACATAATATCATTTGAAGATCAATTCCAAGTTCAGTCAAGTCGAAGTCTCAAATCATTAAAGTTTGTCCTTTCTTCTCTGTTTTCAGTTGCTTTTTAGTATTATCGTTTTGTTTTTATTCAGAGTTTGTTATTGTTGTGGTGAATTAGGATTTCAATTGAGGGCTCTGATCTTTCTTTACCATATAGTTAGTTTATTTTAGTAATTTGCCAGTTTGATTTCCATAGTAGGATTCCATGTTTAACAGTCGCTTTGCATTTTTTGATTTCTGGCCATTTAGTCTTCATAGTTGATTTCATTTTTGGCTCTGTTTGATTTTAATTAGTTCATTGCTGTGTTAGCTTTACGACTTTTGAGATTTCTATTTGTTTAGAGTTAAATGTCAGTTAATTAGATTAGTTAGATTAATTTTTGTTTAAGCTCTGTTTGGTTGGTGGTTAGATCAATTTTCAGTGTTGTTTTACTTGGTTATTTACTGATTTTAGAATTAATCTCCTTGTTAGTTCAACTCTTAGGATTTGTTTGGTTTTTAGCTGTTTGATTTTCAGAAATGCTGGTTTAACCACAGTTAGTTAGACAGGTTGTTTGGTTACTTAACAGAGCTGAGGGTAGGTTAGTGATTTCAGGACCAAGCCAAGGGTAAGATAGGTAATTCTAGGGTAGGGAATCTAGCAAGAACTTCCTAGAAGCTTCTAGATGTGGGTTTTAAGGTAAATTTCAGAAGATAAGTGTGTTAACTTAAGAAGCAAGTTAAAAAATAGAGGACTAATCTGAAAATAAAGAGAGACTACGATAGAAAACAACAAAATCTGATAAAGCCATCATCTTTGCCTATAAAAGGGAATGAATAGTGTCTTAGGCAACAAGATTTTCAGCCTCTAGAATTCCCCCCAAAAATATTCCAAGTTTCCATCAGCTGAAATTCAAAAATTCAAAATCTAAAAACTCTTTTAGATCTTAGATTTTCAGAAAAAAAAAGCAACAAACTCTCTGGGAAACATTGTTCCATTGGCCTTTTAATCACTGTTGCGAATCCTAGCTTAATTCAAAGAGAAAAATGATTCAATTTCTCCTAGTGTATTGATTATTGAACTTCAGAGGTCTGTTGGTTGTGGTTTCGAGTCAATTTGGGTTCAAACCAGGGTGTTTTGGACTCCTGCTGTTGTTACTTCTCCGTTACTCGTTTCTGGGCTTTTGTTGGTATTGATTTGGGCTTCAATTTGCTTTGTTGCTACTGATTGTGAGTGCTGCTTGTTGCCTTGTTGCTGTTGACCTCCTTCTCTTCTGCTTTTATTAAAATTCCAGGTACTTTTCCAGCTCCAATTGATGTGTGAAGGATTGAATCAGTCAATGTGTATTGATTAATTGAAGAAATGAAATCTGACTCATGTTAATTTGATGTCAGTTTGTTTAATGTCATGTTAATCTGAATGTTAGATACACGGTAGCAGTAGTAGAGATTTAGATGATTCGAACATTTTATAATTTATAATAACAGTACTATAATGGACTTTTGGATTGTTAAGTTTGGAATGGCATTAGCTATAGTATAATTTAGTTCGTTAGTTTAGTTTAAATGTTTAGAACTAGAAAATAACCTGAACGGGAAATTGATTCGGGAATCTGTGATGTGCACTTGTGTTAATGATTGAATGTTCGAGCTGTTAGAATGAAATTAAATCCAAAACCGATTAAGAGTTGGTATTAGTGTAAAATCGGGCCTAAATTGTTGTATCAAGTGCGCTGTTGGATTAAATTCTTCTTTATTGATTTATTATATACTTGGAAGTCCCTAGGATATAATTTCAAAATGCATCAATTCAATTAGTTTGACCTGTTTGGATAGTCATTGTAATAATTCTATTGAACGACCTAAAACTAATAAGCTGCAATTGTCATGGAGTTGAATTATTCATGTGATCCTGGATGTTGAATTCGTTGTGAATTGAGGCCAGAAGGTTAAACATAAAATCGAGAGAGAGACTTGGGCTCGTTTGGAAGCCCAAAACATAACTGCCTCAGTGGGAATTAGACTTGGGCCTAAATCTGTCTAGGGCCCAATGTCAAACAGTCTTCTCCTCTCATTTAGGCCTGAGTTCAGACCTATTGCTGGATATTTCTTATCAAAGCTGACTGAAATTTCTTCTTACTAGGCTAAGTTCGAAGCCCAAAATGCATGGAGGATTTTATTAAGCCTGTGCTTTAAATTGGGCAACGTTAATTAATTAGGGCCTTTTAGAGACAATATTAAGTAGAAAATTATAGTTGCTTTAGGTTTGCCCTTTTAAATAATAAAAAATGAGACGAGCCTCGCTGAACAAAACACATAAATTGCGGGGCTCTCGATAATGTCTATATTAAAATACTTAGAGTTCGGGACAGGCCGTTTAGCAAATTTTACGGCTTTACCAAAAGATAATAACGTGTTAGTTGCTTTAGGCGCGTATTTTAATAACATTACCTTCGTAAATTCGGATGTGCATTTACGTGACCCAAATCCAAATCCCAACGAATTCGAAATGTGTCGAAAACTACAGGTGCATTTATGTGACGCGATTCGAGACATGTTTTCACGACGTTGCAATTCTCTTTGAAAATAATAATAAAAGCGGTTCAAATCTAAAAAGCATATAAGTTGAAACATGTTTTAAATCAAATAACTAAGCCAAATATGACAGTTGAGCCACCATTCTAGAACCACGGAACCCGGGAATGCCTAACAAGGGTTAGTAGAATTCCTTACCCGGATTTCTGGTTCGCGGACTTTTAAACAGAGTCAATAATTTCCTCGATTCGGAATTCAACCGGTGACTTGGGACACCATAAATCTCCCAAGTGGCGACTCTGAATGTTTAATAGTAAATCCCGTTTTGATTTTCCTTTAATTGGAAAAACTCTCTTATGCTCGTGCGGGTGTAGTAAAAAAGGAGGTGTGACATTGTGTAAACGGACCCGGACCCGGACCCATGATTTGATGGTCCTGGAGTATCCGTCAGAAAATATGGGACTTGGGCGTATGCTCGGAATCGAATTCTGAGGTCCCAAGCCCGAGAAATGAATTTTTGTGTGAAATTATTTTCTGGAAATAATTAAGGAAATTGGAAATGAAATTTGATTAGAAGACTATGGTATCAGGGCCGTATTTTAGTTCTGGTGCCCGGTACAAGTCTTGTATATGATTTAAGCACTTTTTATAAAGTTTGGTTGAAAACGGATGTCGTTTGACGTGTTTCAGACTTAAAATGGAAATTTGATGTTTTATGAAAATTTGAAAGAAATCATGGATTTTGAGGCTTAATTCGATGTTTATGATGTTATTTTGGCGATGTGATCGCGTGAACAAGTCCGTAGGATATTTTTGAGGTTGTGTGCATATTTGATTTGGAGCCCCGAGGGCTCGGGTGAGTTTTGGATAGGTGTCGGAGTGCATTTTTGAACTTAGAGAAAATCTGGCATTTCAGTTCTGCAATTTTCGCATTTGCAAAGCAGGCCTCGCAAATGCGATGTCACGACCCCAAATCCCGGTCGTGATGGCTCCCAATACAATGCTAGGCAAGCCCGACCAATTACTACTCACAACCCTTTCATATTACGATTTATTACTGATTATCAATTTTAAATACCAATTTAATATAAAAATACAACTATAAATTTTAAACAGTCGAAATATGCGGAAACTATAGTCCTGAAAAGTCTCTGTAAAACAGGCCCCCTGATCCGGTGTCACAAGTCTGAGCCTCTAATACAAGGTTTCAATAACCAAATACAGAAAAATGTCTAAAATACGGAATAACAATAAGTAAAGATAGAAGGAGGAATCGGGTCTGCGAACGCCATGCAGCTACCTCGATAACTCCGATGAAACTGTACAGCGGAAAGCTCGCTCTATGCCTCAGGAATACCTGTACCTGCCCACATGGTGCAGCGAGTAATGTGAGTACTCCGACCCAGTGAGTAATAAACATAAATAAAGGCTGAGAATAAGAAATCATGAAAAATACAAAGTAAACTATAACTGGCAGTTTAGAACATTTAATAATGAAACAACAAGTCAATGGAATAAGAGTACAGATACTGAGACAGGTATAGCAGATAAAGAACAAATGCATGAGTGCAATGTAATGCATATGACAGTGCACTCTGGTACCCACTGCGACGTGCAGCCCAAGACATCCTTTTATTTATCGTCAATAGCGCTCACTAAGTGTGTGTACAGACTCCGAAGGGGCTCCTACAGCCCAAGCGCAATATCAAGCCATCTCGTGGCATCAACCAGGCTCTCGGCCTCAATATCAATATAATTAACCAGGCTCTCGGCCTCAATATCAATGTAATCAACCAGGCTCTCGGCCTCAATATCAATGTAATACTGTTGCGGCATTGTCACGCCCCAAATCGAGGGACATGACCGGCGCCCGACCGGGTAGCCCCAGTCAAGCGGACCTGGGTGCCTTTTCTATCCCACATGTTACCCTATATTGTTCATTACTTATTAAACAAGGGATTAACCACTTTATAATTGAAATCACCCTTTTTCAAAACATACACAACATAGTTGATTACTAAACAAGGCTTACAACTCACATTACCCGACGTGCAATACATAAGTTCATAACCCACATCTACTGTCTACGGAGCCTCTAAGATATGACAGGATAATACAGTACTCGCCGGTAACAAGGCTCCGGCTATACCTTACACAAAACCAAAATAAGACTCCGAAATAGAAGTGGCATGAGTCACGCAGGGCCCCGAGAGGAAAGCGGCTCACCAAAATGGCCAGTGGAAGATGAAGGAGTGCTACTGCCGATGAATTGAAGTACCTGCTACGGATCCACCTACAATCATAACACGAATGTAGCGCCCCCGGCAAAAGGGACGTCACTACACTGGAATTGTACTGGTATATATGAACAAGCTTTGTCCCAAGTAAACTCAAGCCATAGACAAGTAAGTCACGTTAATAGAAACAACCAACAAATATGTAAAGAAATATCAAGATAAGCCAAACAAGTTTTCAACACTTAACTCT
>MU743188.1:3853-38883 GCA_026770625.1 Nicotiana glauca
GTCGTGTGGATTAATGAGGCTCTCAACTTCAGCCGTTAGATGGGTTAAATGAGCGGTCCTGATTGCTTCACGTAAACGGCGTCGTTTGAATTAGTAACGAGGTTTGAGGTTTAGACCGTTGGATCAATTGATCAACGGCTTGGATTTGATTTTTTAGACGACATCGTTTGGATTATGTATAGACAGACCGGTTGATTATTTTGGGTTTGGCCTGGGTGTTATATCACTTGGGCCACTGAATTGTTTATTTGGCCCAATTTTTTTTTTTTGTATTGCATTTTTGTATTTATACATTGTATTTTCCTTGTATTTCTTTTTAATTTTTGGATTTTCTAGAATTAAAGAGTAATTAATTTTTATTTTTGGTATTTTTTAATTAATACAAAAAATGGTATTTTGTTTTGATTTTCTTTGCTTTATTATATTTCTTCAAAGATAAAATAAATCCAAGTATTTCCACACAATTATCAACAAATTTCCACACAAAAATCATTTTTGCATATATTTTTGGAATAATTTGCTTGGGGCAAAAATCACGTGCTCACAATGCTATCAAGCTTCTTTCATCCAAACCTTGTATAAAGGCCTGAACTACCCAGTCATCGGAGACGATGGTAATTCCATCCTTTCCATATGAAACTGGGATAGAAAATCCCTTAGCATCTCGTCATCCCTTTGTTTTATTTTGAAGAGATATGATTTTCTTGTGGCCACCTTTATGGCCCCGACGCGTGCTTTTACGAAGGCGTCCGCCGGCATAGCAAATGAATCAATAGATTAGGAGCTATGTTGTGAAACAAGATCATAGCTCCTATTGATAGTGTTTCCCAAACTTTTTCAATAATACCGACTTAATTTCATCGTTATTCAAGTCATTTCCTTTGATTCCTCAAGTGTATGAAGTAATATGTTCGTTTGGGTCGGTTGTTCCGTTTTATTTCGGTATATCGGGCATGCAAAATTTTTTGGGAATGGGAATCGGAGCCCCACTTGGGGGGAAAGGTTTTTGTATGAATTTTTTGGCATCTAGACCTTTCAAAACTGGAGGTGCTCCTGGTATCTTGTCTACCCGGGAATTATAGGTTTTTACCTTTTTATCGTTGTCTTCTATCTTCTATTCTTCTGACTCGATCCTTTTGTTCGTTCCTCAACCATTTTAATGATTTTGGAATAATTCCCCGAGCTCCTTTTATCGGGCCTTTTAGGTGCTAGTTCAGCATGTCGGGCAACCACTCGTTCTGTTGTATTTAGGGTTCTATTCTACACAGGTAATAGTAAGCTTCAGTGAGAAGAAATGATGAACCAAATTAGTGTTGCTGGAAAAATAGGGGCCTCGAGCTTGGTTATCCCAGGAACCACGAGTTTAGGTAAGAACAATAAAGTATGAACAATAAAGTAAAGATAATAAAGCTGAAGAACGATTGTTGAGCACCTTAAACTAGGAAAGGATAATGGAAGGTTCTATTGCACTGAATAATGTGAGAAGATGCTTACAAAATGACTGGGGTCCCCTTTATATAGGAGGAGAAAATCCCAATATAGTACATTCCTAATTGTAGTAAATAATTATATTAGTACAGGTGTAAAACAAACTAGTACGGACTTGTACCATTTCGTACAAATCTTATCTTTTAATTTATGCATTGGTCCACGTGTCCTTGAGAAATTCCCGTTCTTTTTTGATTGACTTCAAGATTGTGTTTCCCTCGATGTAGGCCGTGCTAGGACTTCGAGCTTCTTCGAGGTATGTGTCCCTTAGCCGAACCTGACCTCCGCTTTGAATCTCCCGGACTCAGACCAATAGCCCGATTTAAGACTTCAAAATCATGCTCCTCAATTTTGAACGTATACAATACCATCACGACCATGGTTAGATTCTGGGTCGTAACACCACCCCCACCTGGTCCTAATTCTATTCGGTTAGGCCCATTTAGTCCCACCGCCAATTTGGAATCGCGGGCCTGGGCCTAACCGGCCCACATGCCACCCTTACACCCGTGTAATATTATTCTGTAATGGACATTACCCTTGTATTTTAAAATCACACACTTAATACCATTGTTCTTTCCTGAATTTAAGGACCGAAGTATTATCTTAATATCATGTGTCTTTTGCATGAGATAACCCAAAAGAGAGAAAGAAGTTCGAAAACATTTTCGATAGTATAAAAATTATTTACGCAATCACACTAATTTTACATGTAGATTTAGTTGTATTTACCGTAATTAATTTGAAATAGTTACAGATAAAATTAAGCAGTAATTGATATAATAATAAAATTAACAACAAATTTATTGTCACAAATTAAATTACGTATATTGTCAATGCAAAAATATTTACTCTATCGGTAAATATAACTCTTTTACAACGGGCGGCTCGACTATGATTATTGGAAGGAAATTATCGTAAAATTGAATACTACACTTCATTGACATTCTTTTTCGGGAATTAATTATGCACTTTATTTTCCATTTCTTCGACACATTATTTTAACGCAAAGAAATTTTCAAATAGAAGTACGTGCGTGTCTTTTGCTCCTCCTGTATCAACTTTCAATTCATTTGACTATGTCAAAGCCAACTTGAAATTTGTTGATCAGCTCAACCATGGTGACTAAGAGAGAGTTTCAGAGAAGATTGATAGAGAAACAGCTCCATTGATAAGTTCTGATGTACGGAGACAAAATAAAAATCAACTTCTATATATTTACAAACTCTTTACTCTTTAATATACTAACTGACTGACAACGACATATTAACTAATTCAACTAACTCCTATCTACTTAACTTAACACCTAACTGACAGCTTTATCTCATGCTATTAGCGATAGATCATTTCAAGCTAGTAGACAAATGGTGCTATAACTCGGTACTTGCATTACATCTGTATCATGAAGCCCCAAACTGATTCACTTATGTAATACTAACACTCATCAGATCGGATCAGTTTGTTCGGTAAAATGATGCAAATGTCAATATTTTACACATGCATGTACATTGCTAAGTGAAAGTTGTATCACCACTAACTTCTACACTCCCCTCAAACTGAGAGATAAATACATGTTCTTCATTCCCAGCTTGTCCATGATATAGTCATGTTGTGGTCTGCACCGGCTCTTTGTAAGTAGATCAGCAAGTTGTTCTTTAGTCCCAATGTTTTGTGTCTAAACTTCTTTTCTTGAATCTTTTCTCTTACAAGTAACAATCAATATCTATATATTTTTCTCTTTCATAAAAGATAGGATTAGCTATAATTTGAGTGGCAGCTTTACCATCACAAAACAATCTAACTGGTACAGGTTCCTCTCTTCCCAATTCCTTGAGTAGACCTATCAGCCATGTAATTTTTGCTACAGTATCAACCATACTTCAAAACTCAGCTTCAACAGAACTTCTAGACACAATTTCTTGTTTCTTAGATTTTCACGAGATTAACGCATCACCAAATTTTACTACATTACTATTGACTGATTTTCGTATCTCAACACAGGCTCCCCAGTCTGAATCACTGTAGGCTGCTAGCTTCAAAGTGTTGTTCACTAGCATGAAGAGTCCAAGTCCAGGTGCATTCATGATGTATCTGACCACTCTCATGGTTGCTTCCGAATGAGATTGCTTTGGTGCATGCATATGTTGACTGAGTACTTGAACAAGAAATTCTAAGTCTGGTCTAGTCATAATTAAGTATAGTAGCCTGCCACCAATCCTCTAATAACCACCTTTATGCTCAAGTTGTTGACCATCAACATCTGTCTTATTATTTATAACTCTGTCAAATTTTTATAGAAGTAAGTTTGTGATTGAACTTCAAAATTAGTTCCAGCAGGTTTAGCCCCTGCTAGCCCTATTTCTGAGACAAGTTCAAGGGCATATTTTCTCTGGAACATGTGAATTCCCTTTTTTTGACTTGGAGATTCAATCCCTAAAAGATATTTCAGTTCTCCCAAGTCCTTTATCTTGAACTTGTTCTGAAGGTCCTTTTTAACTTGTTGAGTGAGTGCTAAGTAACTACCTATGACCAAGAGGTCATCAACATAAAAAAAATGATCAGCTCTCTTTCATTTCTTTTTTATAAAGAGAGAATAATCAAAGTGTGACGGCTCAAACCCCATATCAGTCAAGGCATCTGTTAGTTTTAGGTTCCATTGCCTAGGTGCTTGCTTAAGGTCATACAAAGACTTGTAAAGCTTACAAACTTTCTTGTACTCCCCCTGGCTTGAAAAGCCATCTGGAATATACATATAGACAACCTCAACAAAATCTCCCTGTAGAATGGCATTTTGGACATCCATTTGAAGATGTACCAACGAGAGGATACAACTAGACCCACCACTATTTTGGCAGTCAACATTTTGGATATAGGAGAGAAGGTCTCCTTGTAGTCAAGACCTCTTATTGACTATAGCCTTTAGCAACCAGTCTTGCATTGTATCTTTTCACCTCCCAGAAGATTTGCACTTCACTTTAAACACCCATTTGCATCCTATGAAAACCTTATCAGGTGATAGATTATCATTAGACTAAATCTTATTGTCCTCCGAGGATGAGATCTCAGCCTTCATAGCATTCATCCATTGTGGATCCTTACTTGCTTCAGCAAATGTCATGGCTCAAAAATAGCATAATATGCAGCAGCAGAACTCAATGGGGAGTGTACCTTTAACAGAGAATTAATCTAATTGTTGACAAACTTAGATCTATTATCAGTTCTCAAACATTTCACATTACAACATAACTGATTTCTAACAAATAACAAGAAATCTTTTAGAACAATAATTGACTCTACCTTAAAACTCAACAAGAAAATCTAGGTATATCTAGAGAAATCATCTACTAGGGTAAAGAAATATCTCTTACCATCATACGTAGGTACTCTGTAGGGACCCCAAACACCAACATGCACAAGATTAAAAGGATGAACAGAACATGTATTACTGAGAGTAAAAGGTAATCTTGACTGTTTGGCAAGTGGACACGTAGTACGTAGACGATCTTTCAATTGTACATCTTTTAAACCATCAATATTTTTCAGGACTCTCAAAAAATCATGGCCTAATCTTCTATGCCACAAATAAGTATCGTCACAACTCTTATTCATTATATAACTACAAGTTTATTACTTGAACTATTTATAAGTGAATGATGCAGACACTTATCCCTTTTATTCACTAACTGGTGTGAGGAAGATGCTATACCATTTTCTTGCAGAATGTAGAGACCATGCCCTTCTCTGCCAATCCCTATCACCTTCCAACTAAATAGCTACTGAAATAAACAGAAGTCACGGAAGAATGCAGCCCAACAAATTGGCTCCTTAGTGATTTTTGAAACAGACAACAGATTGTACTTAAACTCTGGAACATACAAGACATTGTGAATTGTTCTATCTTGGAAGATTGAGGACTCTCCTAATTTATTAATATAGACTTGACCACTTGTAGGTAAGAGTACATTACTTATGTACTCTTTAGGAATATCAGAACACTTACTAAGCAAATCCATATTGTGTACCATATGATTAGTGGCACCTATGTCTATTATCCAGTTAGTATCAACTAGAGTAGACAACAGCGCAAAATAAGTACCTGCTGTGTCAACTTTGGCCACATTAGCCATAGATCCAACTTCATTTCCTTTGTTGAGAAGTTGCAAATTTGAGAGTATTGATCAGGAGTGAAGAACTGAGCTGGTGAAGGAACTCCAAGATGAGAGCAATGTCGACCCCCTGAATATTGACCACTTGCACTAGTTACATTGTTGGAATATGTGTTGCTATAAGTATTTGGAGGTCCTCCTTCCTTCTTAGGTTTAAAATCTGCTGGATAACCATGCAATTTGAAGCAATTTACCCTGGTGTGTCTCTTGTAGTTACAATAGTCACATTGAACCAAGGCCTTGCCAGAATTGTTCTTTTGTCTGTAACTTCCTACTGAGGTTTTATCGCTCAGCAACACTATAGGATCTGTAACTTCAGCACTAATACCAACAGTGATTTCAGCACCATATTTGTCTGACTCTCAACATTAATAATCATGACATATGCATGATTGTTATTAGGTAATGGATGAGTCATAAGAACGGGATCCTTACCATGTTCAACTGATTCATATAAACCTGTCAAAAATTGGTACAATTTTTGTATCCGATAATGTTCAGCATGTCTTTTAGAATTAGGATAACCACAAAGGAAGGAGGTGCTAGGGCTTCGTACTCATCCAACAATTCTCTAAGTCTGGGGAAGTATATGGACATAGATGACACACCTTGAGTCAAAGTAGCAATTTCCTTGTCAAGATAGCATCATCTAGAGGCGTTTACTTTATCAAACCTTTCCTTATGATCTATCCACACCTTGTGTGTATTAGATGTGTAAATCATAGTACTAATGAGATTTGGTGAAACAATATTCATAATCCAAGCTAGAACAATTACATTACATCTATACCACAGTTCGTGTAACCTATGATCATACATATCCCTCCTACAGGTACCGAGAACAAAGCCTAGCTTATTTTTTCCCTACAATTCCATTTTTATAGATCTACACCAAGTTGAACAATTTTCAGATGCTTGAAGTTGAATAGGGATTAAAGCTAGACCTTGCGTGTCTGATCAATATTGTATAAAGGATTATTGTAATGAACTAGATTAGTGTCATGAAAATTTGGGGTTGGAGTTGTAGCCCTAAGCAGCAGAGACAGAAGCATCTTCCTCAATTGCCATTATGTTTCTTTAGAAAACTTAGTTATTTTACTGATTTGGAACAACAACAAGCAATTAGATATGAATTTCACAGTAATTTTTCGAGATCCAACTGAAATTAACAAGTTCCAGAAACCCTAGATTGCAGAGGAACTTTTCAGATGAAGAAATAGCTCGATCTAAGAACGTATACACTTCTGTAATACTCCTCCATAGTAGATGAGCTGACCGATTTACCAAAGCTCTGATACCATGTTGATTAGCTCAGCCATGGTGAATGAGAGGAGGAGTTACAGAGATGATTGAGAAAGAAACAGTTCTATTGATAAGCTCTGATGTACAGAGACAAAATGAAAATCAACATCTATATATTTACAGCCTCTTTACTCATTTATATACTAACCGATTGACAATGACGTATTAACTAATTCAACTAACTCTTCTCTCCTTAACCTAACACCTAACTGATAGTTGTACATGGCTAAGTGACAGTTGTATCACTGCTAACTTCCACAAAATTAGATAAGCCTTTGTGACCTTTGTGGAAATAGCATCGCCATAATTTCCAAATTCTATTGCTAAAAAGATTTTGACCGTAGTTTTGCAATCACCAATTAAATATAGGGAAAATATGACAAGGCAGAAATTGTATGTCAATTCGTTACTGCTGTTTGAATACTTCATTTTAAGTAATTTTTTTTTATCTTCCTAGATTCTAATGGATAAAAGTATATATCAATAAATAAGATGGTGAACGTAACAAGTATCGCCGTCGGATATATATAAGTCCCCTAGTTTTGCCAAACAGCTATAGATTTCCAAAGGAAATTCAGATTAAATCCTACTTTCAGAAAACAGCAGGAATAAAATAAAATAGCAGCAATATTAGATATTTAGAAGTCCAACGAGCCTCATTATTACGACTAGTGACAGTATATAGTCTCTCGTCTGCGCCTAACCGTTGATAACAAAGTCCTAATTGACTATCGACTTTAATATGGCCTGTAAATTATGGGTCACCTAAGAAGTCTGAGCTTCATTTTTGTTATAATTTTCCATGGAAAATAGAATTATTGAATACGATGCAGACAGTAACTTCGCCAAAAAAAAATAAAAAGAACCTTCCAGCAAGTCGGTAAAAAATAGAATCTAAGCTTTTAGTTTAAAAAGGTTAATTATTTATTTTTGGATGAATGTAAATAGCGCAAGAGCTTTCTACATTAGCAATGTTCATTTAACATGTTATGATAAGTAATTAAGTATTAGTACTTTAACCAGTTACTTATGGATAAATGTCAATTTAACTTGATGATGATAAAGTTTGTATATGTTCAAAACCAGAAATTGGACGATTTTGTATTAGTTAAGTCCACATCATCTTGCCTTTTGAGTTCGTCAGTAGAATAGATGTTTTGTCAAAAGATGATCATAAGCCATTTCGTACATTTTTTAAGGTTTAATAATTGGGTTTAAGTTTTATACACTGACCTAAACTATAGTTATATCATCAATTCTAGAATTTACTACTTTGACTAAGAATCTAGAGTAAATGGAAAGTCACATCCTGTTATGATAAATTAAAGATTTTTGTATACGGTAAAAATTAGAGGATCCGATTTTGTGATCATTATGATATCCTGCAGCCCATTCTCGCAAAGCTCGAGGCCCGACTCCAAGGGCTTCCGTACGCTTGATCTCGAGACAGTGCAAACCAGCGGCTATGATGGACCAATGGGAAGTTCCCAAGACACGTGACTAAAGCTGACTAAGGCTATTAGATTAGTTTGAGCCCGTACCGTGGCATTAAATGGTTGTACCAGTTATTTATCTTTGTAATTAATTCACTTGTACTATGTTGGGATTTTTTCCCTCATATATAAAGGGGACCTTTGTCAGTTTGTAAGATATACAACATTACTCGCAACATTCAATACGAGAACATTCTTTGCTCTCTAACTTGAACATATTTTTTTGATTTCACTACTTACATTTATTGCTTATATTTATTGTGTTCTGTTTATTGTTCTTCATTTATTGCTCATTATTGGCCACAAAGAGCCATCATCAAAGGTCTCAAAACTTTTGGTCCTTCATCAACCACTCATAGCTTAGCATCAAGCTCGGCCTCGAGACCCCGTATAGTCAGGCACGAGGCCGCGATTCTCAGCCATTCAGTTTGTCTAAACGCACCATTATCAAGTTCTTATCTTATTTTCTAGTCTCGCACTTAGCATCTGCTGCCTAACAACTAGCATAAAAACAGATCACGTATTTTTAGAACCCCAAAATTAAATCTAATTGTAATTACAATTTTCAAGGTAAACAGTTTGGCGCCCACCATGGGGCTAAAAATAATAGTGATTGTTTTCTCGCTGGTTTACTAGATAACGCAAGTTATCTTTGACACCTTTTCTTGTCCAATAATCTTTGATTTCAGGTCAAAATATCTAACTCAATGAATGCGTATGAAAACAGTCTTGAAGACCATGGAGAGAATGGTGTAGTTGTTCCAGGTATTAGTGTACCACCATGAAACCCTGAGGATGCATTAGAGCCATTCACCGCAGATGTGGTCACACGTGATGCTCAACATGTTGATATAAGCTCCCACACTAACAGGAGTGTACGCCAAGGAGACCCACAAGAAGCTTAGAAAACCCCAGCTCGGAAGGAACAAGAGGTTAGCCTTTACGTTATTTTGAAACGTTACAGGCACAACAGCTGGGGATTGCTCAACTGCAAAGCCATCAAAAAATTCCAAGCACAACAGCACCAAAAATGGCTCCTCGAGCCGAACAGGTACTGGAAAGATCGAGCAACAACGGACAGCAGCCGACCCCGCTATTATGAAAATGCTCAAGGACTTCACAAAGAGGAATGAATCGGGCAAAAAAATGATAGAAGCCAATGACAAAAAGGTAGAGACCTACAACTCGAGGGTCGACCAGATCCCAGGCGCACCCCCGATCTTGAAGGGTGTTGATTCAAAGAAATTCGTGCAAAAGCCATTTCCGTCAAATGCCGCTCCAAAGCCTATCCCGAAGAAAATTAGAATGCCCGACCTTCTGAAGTACAACTGAACCTTAGTTCCCAACGAGCACGTCACTTCTTACACTTGTGCAGTGAAGGGCAACGACCTAAGGGACGAAGAGATCAAGTCTGTCCTGCTAAAAAAGTTCGGACAGACACTCTCGAAAGGGGTCATGATGTGGTATCACCATCTAGCTTCGAATTTAATAGACTCATTTGCCATGCTGGCAGATTCCTTCATAAAGGCACATGTCGGTGCCATCAAGGTGGCTACAAGGATATCCAACGTCTTCAAAATCAAACAAAGGGAAAACGAGATGTTGTAGAAGTTCGTGCCGCGCTTTCAAATGGAGAGAATGAAATTACCACCAGTCTCCGATGACTAGGCTATGCAGGCCTTCACCCAAGGCCTGAATGAGCGGATCTTAGTGGCTTTAAAGCAGCTAAAATAGAATTTGGTTGAATATCCTATCGTGACTTGGTCGGATGTCCACAACCGATATCAATTGAAGATTTGGGTAGAGGATGATTAATTGGGAGCCCCCTCGAGCTAGGTATATCCAAGCAGACACAAAGGAGCCAAAGCCACACAAAGAAATGCACCAACCGTACACCAAAAATAGGACAAAAGCCTCGAGGTGTAACATACCACGAAATGATTGAAGAATAGATCGAGGTCAGAATCCTCGGGACTCATGAGAATAGTCGAATTCAATAGGCACATAGGACCGACGGAGGCACCCCGCCTGTCGGAATACAACTTCAACGTTGACATTTCAAACATCGTATCTGCCATCAGTAAAATCAGAGACACCAGGTGGACAAGACCTGTACTATCAGATCCATCACAGAGGAACCCCAACTTAGTGTGTGAATTTCATGGAACACACAGTCACAGGACCGAAGATTGCAGACAACTTCGAGAAGAAGTAGTCTGGCTACTCAGCAAAGGGCACCTCCGAGAATTCCTCAGTAACCGAGCCAAAAGTCAATTCCAGGAAAGAGAGGAGAATGGGAAGAATAAAATAGATGAGCCACAACATGCTCCATAGCTCGGAAGGGTATGGACCTCTAGCGTCGGTGTTGTTTTCAAGTCACGTTAGTGCAGGCGCAGCGTAGCGTCATGGTAGTGTTAGCTATGCTCGACTAACAGGATGAGTCATGTGATTGACCTGACACGAAAGAGGTCTTTGTTTCTTGACTGCGTGAACCAGGTCAAACCACCCAATGTAGAACTAATTACCTCCCATCTGTTCTAGCTACTCCACACTGGCCTTAAAAACGCCTACTTTTCACATGATCATGGGAGGAATCGAAATCCCACAAGAACCCACTATCAAAAGAACAAAAATATCCATTACCAGAGAAAAGCGAACTCGAGGTTACATAACCGAGGACACTCACACATTCAGCAACGAGGATATCGAGACCCTATCTCAGCCTCATAATGACGCACTGGTAATCTCTTTTCTCGTGAATATATTTCAAATTAAATGTGTACTTGTGGATCCAGGTAGCTCGGCCAATATTATCAGGTCGAGGCTAGTGGAGCAGCTCGGACAGCTTGACCAAATTGTGCCCGCCTCTTGATTCCTCAACGAATTCAACATGGCGAGCGAAACAACGAAAGGGGAAATCACCCTACCGGTCAATGTGGTCGGCACGATCTAAAATGCCAAATTCCATGTCATCAAAGGAGACATGCGATACAACGCCTTGCTCAGAAGGTCGTGGATGCACTGTATGAGAGTAGTACCATCAACCTTTCATCAGATGATGAAGTTCCCAACAAAGGACAAAAAAAAACTATCTACAGAGAGTAGCACGTAGCATGAGAGATGTTTGTAGTGTACGATGTGGCACCGGTATCGATGCCTTCGACATCAAAGAAGTAACAAGTTAAGAAACCGGTGAAATAGAAATCACGAGATACATCCTTGGCAATACCCGAACAAAATAAAGCAAAGGACCGTGCCGCGACCTCAGAGCAAATATTGAAGGCGTGTCGAGGCTCGAAGCACCGTCAGCACCAAGCTATAATCAACTCCTTTTTCGATTACATTTTACACTAACCTGTGTGTAGGTATCCGATCGGAACACTATTTGTTCTTTCCATCTTGAAGGTCTTAGGTTTCAAAAGCATGTGTTGCACTCTTTTCCTTCGATCGAGTTTCATCCCAAGAAGGGTTTTACCTGTAAGGTTTTTAACGAGACAACATCTATATACTACCTAAGGAAGACTCAACAAGTATTCAAGGCTTCTCTTCAATCAACCTCGAATACTGGGGGGCATCACCCCGAAAAAGCACCTTCTCAAAGAAGTCAAGATGTGCCAAAAAGGGTCTCGATAGAAAATTGATGTATTGGGCCAAACGGTCGAATGAACTATGTCCGCATAAAATAATTGATCGCTTGACAGAAAAAACATGAATACTTGCGCCAAGTAATCAAAATAATACTTTTACCTCCATCAAAATGTTTTACGCTTCAAAGGAGTCCACTATTTTTTTACAAGAAACGGGCTCCAGAGCCAGAAATTTCGCGAAAACTCAAGGACTGACATTAAAAAATTGAAGCGGTACGACCTCCAGGTCGGGAACCTTAAACTTGTAAGCCCTCAGGGAGGCAACACCATGTTTACAAAGAATGGGTCCAGATCTAAAAAACTTTCGATGTCTCGGGGACTATCGTCGACTGTCATCCTATCGAGCAATCAGAAACTCAAGGCCGTAAGAGCCTATGCGGGAAACCTTGAGTCCGAAAGCCCTCATTACAGCAATACTACAAATTGTAAGACCTTAAGCAAGGCATGAACCATACTTGTACCAAGTAACTTATCTATAAGACCTCAACCAAGGCATGAACCATACTTGTACCAAGTAACTTCTATATAAGACCTCTAAGTAAGGCATAGGAAAATTTATAAGACCTTACAAAAGGTGTAACCCCGATATTAAAGTTAAGGCTATATACCCAAACTTATAAGACCCCTAAAAAGGCATACCCTCAATATAGACGCCGAAACTACTTCACTCTGGGACTGAAAGGCTCCGGCCGAACACAATGACTACGGTCACTAGGCTGTACCGGCCAAATTGATGTGACTCGGGGACGCCCGACCGTTGCTATAAAATCACAAGCCTTCAATTAGTTCGGAAAAACTTCGAAAAGAACCGATTAATCAGGCTACCCTCGACTTAACCAAAAGAGCTTCGATCATATCATCTCTAAACTACAGGCTTTGAAACCATTCAGCCATCGAGCGAAACCTCCCGAGGTGCTCATCTAGCTCCACATAACGACTCATAATCGAGGTTCTTATCAAACTGTTGAAGAGTCGGGTGAACATAAAAACTTCAAAAGTCTTTAACGAGGGAAAAATAAAGCGCACACTAAGAGGTCGTACCGACCCAATACGTAAGACCCACTATCGCCAGCCCACACTAAGAGGCCGTACCAACCCAATGTATAAGAGCCATTGTCGCCAGCCCACACTAAGAGGTCGTACCGACCCAATGCGTAAGATCCTAAGGGCCAGCTTGAAATTCAAAAAATTAAGGGTGAATGAGCTCAAGTCGAAATCCTACTCGAAGACCAATCTCGAAATTGTTAACTAAAAAATGCCTAAAGGCAAATACGTAAGAGCCACCGTCGCCAACTTAAACTAAAGGTTGTACCGACCTAAATGCATAATAGCCCTTGTCGCTAGCTTAGAGCAGAGGTTTACCGACCCAATACACAAGGACCTACGAGCCATCCCAACAAGCCTCAGGGCCGAATTCAAAACTGAAAGGTTTCTTACTCAAAAGACAATTCATCTGTCTAATTATTAACAAAACATCAAAGATCAAGACAAAGAACGACACACACAAGCAAATAGAAATTCATGGAAGGAGAAAACTGATAGGTTTCTTTATATATATACATGTATGAAACAATGCGAGGCTACATTTACAAAGTTCTCTAAGAACACTATACAAAGAATCAAATAGAAAAAAAAATCCTAGTATGTTTTCCCCTCAGGGACTGCGGCCCTATCGGCCTCTTCTCCGCTATCTTTAGCATCAGACAAGGGGAATTTGGCGTCATATTCATCCACACTGGCCTACACTATCTCTTCCAAGAGATCAAAGCCCCTAGCGTGAATCTCTTCGAGGGTTTTCCTCCGAGATTTGCACCGGGCATATTCATTGCTTTTGCTCTCTCGATCAAAAGCCCCTCTCAACTTTGCTCGAACCTCAGCCGCATCTTTTAAATAGATAGCCACTTTCCTATCGACCTTAGCCCGAATTTCTTCAACTTCTGTCTGGGCATCCACGACCTTGGCCTTCATCTCCAAAAGATCGAACTCGAACCTTGCAATCCTGCTCATCTGAACCGAGCTATTTTCACGAGCGTTTTGAAGCTGCACCTCGAGTGCAGAAACCTAGGCCAGAGAATTCTTCTTGGCCGCAACATAGACATCTATCTGAGCCCTTAGCTCGTTACACTCGTGCTTGGCCTGGCTGACCTTGCCCCAAAGGCATTCCAAATCCTCTGTCTTGCTCTGCAACTAAGGTGTCAAAATATTAATCTCTGAGGATAGAAAAAGGAGCATGCACTCCCTCAGAAAAAAGGTTACCTAAGGTGTCTCTCATAGTTCAGACTTCGATTCGCCTCCCACCGAAGGTACCTCAATTCTTTTCCCCTTTCATCACAAAGGAGCATGAGGGAATTCTCCCTGTCCAAAACTTTCTTTAACCGGGCATCGCAGCGTAGTAGCTCGGATTTGAGCTTATTAAAGGCCTATAGAAAAAAGCTCGATAAGAAAATAAAAAAGTGCAAAACTAAAAAACCAAAACAGTTGATCAAAACTCACTACATAATTGAGCCTCTGAGTCTCCTCAAAGGTTGAATGCACATCTATTGGCCTGGTCTCATCGACCCAAGTAGAACTACTCCCAATGGGAGTATGACAACTAGACACCCCGCCTGGCTTAGGCATCCCCGAGCCTCGGAGTACCTTTGATAGGAGATGAGGACAACGACAGAACACCTATATCCCTCGAAGTACCTTCGACGGGAACGGAAGGCGGCAAAAAAGGGGGAACCATTTTTTCAAGGCTGGAAGCCTCAGGTACTATGGGCTAGGCTGATGCATCATCTTTGAGCCTCCGAGCAGGGCTTTCCTCGCTATGAGCACCCTCGTCCTCCGAAGGTATTTTCCGTTTGTTATTATTCCTCGTCCCCAAAATTGATTACTTTTCCTTCTCTCCGAGAGAGAATGATCTCACCTCAGGGAATTCTTCAATGCCTACGATGACAGAGTTATTACATATGGAAGAAGGTACCCTCTAAAGAAATCAAGCCATACAGCACGTGCCATGGTGTTTTTCCTCCCATCTATCCTTCGACAGGCCTCGCCACTTACGCCCATCGTAGGTCACGCGAGCTGCCAGCTTCAGGGCCCATTCCGCTAGGTCTGGGACCTTGTACGACATCCACGGAATTGCTGCAAAAAAGAAAGAGAAAGCATCTTTACAAAGCCCATATCCATCATGATCAAAACAAATATGAGTATACCAGTTACGTGTGACATTTTATTTCTCAGGAAACGGCATGAATTTGACTGTCCTTACTCGGACGAATCGGTTCATCCACCCTCTATCCCCATCTTATTCATCATCGACAGCAAAGGAGCTGGAGGATCGGCATCGCAAAGCTATTAGGCCTCGGCAATGAAATGGTTAGTACAATCTGATGAGATGGCTAAGGGTAAACTCGAGCTCGGCTTCTTCTGCAAAGAACCTCATCATCAGCACTGTCCTCCAAAATGAGGGGTGAACCTGTGCCAGGGTGGAATGCAAAAGTTATTAGATGGATCCACCTCACTCCATGGAAGCAAAGGGTGTAAAGTGCCACACTGGGTGGAAGTTAAGAGAGATAAACATCAGTTTACGGTCCATATATCCTCTGAGACGAAGATAATTTGGGATTCCTCTCTCATTTTTTCAGGCCAACAACAACGATCCAGTGCTATTCCACTTAGTAGGGGAAAATTTTGGTAAAGGGCCATAATGTAACTAGAGAAGGCACTAGCACTACTAAAAATCACCTAATTACCGAAATAACAGTACCGACGGACTTTTTTCCGTCGGTATTCCGAAGGACTTTCCGACGAAGTCTCTTGATACTTTAGAATTTTTTAATTTCTATTTTTTTTAAAAAGAACCGACGGAAGTCCGTCGCTAAATAATAATATTTTAATCGGTCAAAATTTAAATGGTTGTACCAACGGACTCCGTCGGTAATTTAGCGACGGACTCCCTCGGAACATTTTGTATTTATATTTTTGAATTATTTTTTTTTGATACCGACGGTGTCTCACGGTGCTTTAAAAATAAAAAATAAAGTTGTCAACGTAAACTAAATCGCTATTGCATTTACATAATATTTTGAATTTTGTTCTTATAGTACCGATGGACTTTCGTTGGTAATATAAATATATAATATTATACATAATTGTTTTTTTATTTTTTATTAAACAATACCGAGGGAGTCCCTCGGTAAGTATTTTACTTAACTATCTTAGTGGTTCATTAGACTATTTATTGAAATTTATACTAAGTGGAGGTAACTACACTACTTAAAAATATATTAGTGGTAATTAGCTTAGTAATTTATAATTACACAAAGTAAAAGTGAATTTGTAGTATCCTTACCTACATTGATTAATCTATACATTAATAATTACATACTAAGAAGAAGTGTATTAGTCGTTTCATAAGAAATATTAGTGATAGTTTATCTTATAAATTGATAATTATTGTAAGAATAAGTGTATTAATGGTATCCTTAAGTAACGTTAACAATTAGTGAACTAGTGGTATCCTTATATAAGTAACTTTAGTGATTGATTAGCCGATATATTGATAATTATACGCTAAATGGAAGTGTGTTAATGATATCTGTGAGAAATGTTTGTGATTGTTTATCTTTAGTTTGATAATTAAAGTAAGTGGAGGTTTATTAGTGGTATCGCTAAGTAATATTAGTGGTATTCTGAAGTACCGCTAGTGATTTATTAGCCTATACATTAATAATTATACTAATTAGGTATGTATTAGTATAGTCTTAAAAACTCTTACTGATTCATTAGCTTGTGCATTAAGAATTACACTAAGTATGAGTGTATTAGTAATATCAGTAAGAAAAGTTAGCGATCGATTAGCTTATAAATTGATAATTATATAAAGCAGATGCATATTAGTGATATGCTTAAGTAATGTTAATGATTGATTAGCATAGTAATTACACTGATTATATAAAAATTTATCAGTAGTAGTTTTAAGAACTAATACTAATTGATTAGCTTATACCTGAGAAATGTTAGCGATTAATGTGGTTATAAATTGATAATTACAAAAAGTAGATACGTATTAGTGGAATCCTTAAAGTAGATACTAAGTAGATACGTGTTCTACTATATATATATATATATATATATATATATATATATATATATATTTTTATAAAAGTGTATTAATAGTATTCTTAGTTCTCACACTCAGCAGAAGTGTATTATAAATATATCAGCAAGAAATGTTAGCGATTTATTAGCTTATAAATGGATAATTATAAAAAGTAGATGCATATTAGTGGTATCCTTAAGTAATATTAATGATTGATTAGCCCATGTATTAATAATTAGACAAATTAAGTAGAAGTGTATTAATAGTATTCTTAAGAACTATTACTGATTGATTAGCTTATACATTGAAAATTACACTAAGTAGAAGTGTATTAGTAATACCAGTAAGAAAAATTAGTGATTGATTAGCCCATACACTGAAAATTCTACTAAGTAAAAGTGTATTAGCGGTATTCTTAAGAACTATTACTCATTGTTTAATTTATAAAATGATAACTACACTAAGTAGAAGTGCATTAGTGATATCCTTAAGTAATATTAATGATTGATTAGACTATTAATTGATACTTAATTACATGAAAGTGGTTTAGTAGTAATTAGCTTGTAAATTAATAATTACATTAGCTTATGATTTATTTTAAATTATTAATATTAATTTTATTGGCAATTAAAATAAGTAAAAGTATATTAATAGTATATATATAACTAATATTAGTGATTGATTAACCTTTACATTAAAAATTCTACTAAGTAGAAGTGTATTAGCAATTTCTTAAGAAATATTACTCATTGATTAGTTTATAAAATGATAACTACACTAAGTAGAAGCACATTTGTGATATCCTTAAGCAATATAAATGATTGATTAGATTATTAATCTATACTATATTAAAAGCACGAAGGCCCTTAGCGAAATATCGATTGTCAATTTTACCATTTAAAATTTGATTTCACACTAAACAAAATAGTCATTTAATTATTTTTCATAATATTTAGATCATTGAAATAAACTAAAATTTAAGTTATTAAAATATTTCCTTATTTGAATTATGTAAAGATTCCTAATATTTAGAACTTCAAAGTCCAATATAATTTAACTTATATAATTATAGTATCTTGGATACTAAACGTTTTACTTGTCAAATAAATTGACGTGAATGAAATAGTGGAGGTGCTAATTTCTTGATAGCATAAATGAATTGCTAATTGAGGTCAAAATAAGTACAATACAGAAATATAAATAGTTAAATCTTAAATCTCACCGTATCAATTAATGATGAATAATTTATTCAATGGTTAATTTCACATTTCTATATTATATGTGAACTACCTTTCACTTAAATAATATTTTTTCCATATTTTTATATAATATTTTAAAACTACTGTCAATAATTAGAACAAATAAATAAGAAATATTTAAGAATTTAAAGAGAAAGAAAAATAATTGGTAAGAATCAATAAATATAACAAGCTAAAGTAAAATGTCATATCGATTTTTTAATCCTTCAAAAATAAAATAATTATTAAATAAATAATTATTATTAAATTCAAATATTCAACACTTGAAATGAGATAATCAAAATTTAAATAAAAATAAATTATTTTATTTGATGTAAAGATAAATAATTAAGTTTTTATATTAACATATAGCAAGATAATTCAATTCAATTCAATTCTTTTTAAAATTAATTATATAGAGATTTTTAATTTTTCAAGTTGACCTCATCAGTACCATTAGTAGGGATGATACAATCGAGTTGGAAGTTTTCTTTGAATAGGCTAGCTAAATAGGATATGTATATATTTATTATTATTTTTAACATTAGCTTGTAATTAGAACGCGGGAATTAGAATGCGGGAAAAGGAATTGAGAAAAAGAACAAAACCCTACAAACACCTTTCTCCGTGATTACGCTTTTCCTTCTCCAGACGGCGAGCTAACTCCCTCCAGATTTTACGCGGCTTACTTTCTACTCAGCGCTCTAAGCGGCCATCGGTGAGCTTCGGGCAACTTTATCTCGGTGAGTTTTTTTCTCTCTATTTTCGAATTATTTCTGCCCTAAATCTTAAAATTAAGGCAGTGTTCATCTTCTTGTCGTGTGTTTATGACTTTATGTAATCTTGTCGTCATTGGATTCTTTCTCTTAATTTTTGGAGCAGAACCAAATGCTTCTAAGAGAAGTGTTCCAAATGTCATATTGTTGCTTGTCTTTTTTGTGATTTCATCCAATCAAGTTTAACTATGAGCCTAATGTACTTAAAACTTGTCATAGAATTTGTGTTCGTATCTCATCGTTGCATTAAATTTCATCCATTCATGTTTTACCTAGGTAGAATCTCTGTGTTGTAGTTTAATATCTAATTTGACATTGTATATAAAAAGTTAGAGCCTAAGTACCATTGTGATGCTTCTAAGTAATGCCTTTTTGGTACATCTGTAAACATTATTAAGACTGTTGTAACCTGGGAGGGTGAATTCTTTCAATGAGTGATTCGAACTCATGATCACCATAGGGTTTGTAAGCAGAAATCTCCATAATGTCCTGATCCCCTGGAGTTTAACTTAGCTTGGAGCTGTAATTCGACTATGTAATATGCAAATACATATAAGGTACAACATGTGAGAAAAATCAAAATTAATATAAAACTGGGCAGCTTCCTGTAATTGAAAATCAAGAAGTTGGACGTAGTAATATACAAACAAAAATGGGAACGCGTGGAAATAAAAAAAGATAGGTATGATTTCTTAAACAGCGAAGATTGAGTAGAAATTTGATATAAGCTTTTCTAAAATTCCAAGAAAACACTTTCAAATTGATGATTAGTAGTTCACGAGCAGAAGTAATCCTCAGTAAAA
This sequence comes from Nicotiana glauca, assembly GCA_026770625.1. Lineage (NCBI taxonomy): Eukaryota > Viridiplantae > Streptophyta > Magnoliopsida > Solanales > Solanaceae > Nicotiana > Nicotiana glauca. The sequence goes on from MU743188.1 coordinate 23,853, forward strand.
TCATCATATGACCTCCTAGTGCTTGGTAGGAATGGAAGCTCTTATTGCAAATAGTACACTCAAATTTTTTTCTTCTTGGAATTAAAATCCTCAGTAAAATCACTCCCTTTGGCTAACTTAATAGCAAATTCAACTTCAGATTCTTTAACAAAGTTTATAGTCACAAAGTTTATAAATAGGAATATTTTATTTTCTTTAAACTGATTAAAAAAGATAGAGCACCATATGGAATGAAACAGATGAAGTAGTTCAATAAAATATAAGATGGTTAACCATATCTGGTACAGCAGCAAGAAGTGAATTCATAACTTTCAGTCTGTATTTTGTAGACCAACTGCACCTACTATACAATAAGTTCTAGCTTAATATTAATATATGTTCAACTCTATAAATGTAATTTGATTTGGAAAACGTTGAATAAGGTAATTCAGGTTGAAGTCAGTGGGTGTGTTTGCATCTACTTCTTTCTGTATACAACCACAAATTATAGCAGTTATATACCCCAGGATATAACTCGATGCAAGCTACACAGGGCATGCACTCAGCTTATTTTGCTGCCATAGAGCAACGTCGTATGGCTGGGCATACGGCAAGTAGGCCATCTTCAGAGTCTCCATTATCACAGACTACTCCATCTCCACGTATTTCTAGGTTGAATATTAGAGCGAGTAGTTCTGAGGCATCGCCTGCTTCTTCGACTCTTTCTTCTGTTCATGGTCCAAATCCTCCACCGCCTGGACATGTAGAACTTCCACCACCTGGACATGCAGATAGGATTAAAAGAATACGTATCATTGTTGAAGGGGAAGGGTAAGCTTAATCTTTTATGCTATCTTAATGTCTATCTTATATTTTAATAATTGAATTAACAATTTTGTAAATATTTCTATCATTGTCTTGCAGGTTTTACCCTTCTACACCGGCTGCAAATGCAATTTCAGCTGCCATTAGGCAGGTTTATAATGGTGCCTACCCGACTTGGGGGAGTATTCCACATAGTCAGCAACAAGCAATGCTTAATGAGTTTATGGTATGAATACATTGTTTGTAGAAAACTATATATCTAACTTTATTTATATACTAACGCTATGTATTTTGACTGCAGAAAAGTGCACATGGAGCCCCGACGAAGATCATGTTATTAGAAACAATTTTAAAAAGAGAATTGGTCATCGATTATCTGACGCGTTCTCTGTTGCTCGGAGAAAAAGTAAAAGGCCTAGTTGGGTTCTACCAGATCATTGGGAAGAGCTTCTTAAATACTGGAACACTGATGATTTTAAAGAGAAGAGCGAACAAGCAAAAGCCGCTCGTAATTCTGAGAAGGGTGGCTCGTTGCACACTTGTGGTTCAGTGTCTATGGGGACTCACAAGAGGAGATTGGTACTTATTTAAAGATCTCAGTCTTGATTTTTTCTAACATTACTTGAATTTATTAACTCTTTTTGTTTCATTTGCAGGAAGTTTCTCATAAAAGGACCCTTGACACGTGATGAGGTTTGGAAGAAGACCCACACAAAAAGTAAAGTCGGGGAAGAAGCTTGGGTTGAGACACGGGCTGAGGAGGCTTATGTAAGGTCAAGATTAACTTAAAATTCTTTTATAATGATTGTTTATATACTAAAATTCAGTGGAAGAGCTCGTTAGGAGCCAGCCGACCGATGAGCAAGGCCAACCAATCATGCCATCGGAGGAAGAAACTCTCCCATTATGGTTGAATGTGGTTGGAGGCGTGTATAATGGTAGAGCATACGGCCTTTCCTCCGAGCGTAATTTTCATCACCTCACGTGTGGACTACAAGGTATATAATTTTTTGGTTAATAAGCTCTTCTTTTTGTGAAATCCTTTTGTATTCCCAACCAAGTTCTTCTAATAATGTAACGGAAACTCTTTCACTTCTTTGTCATTTTCATATTCTTCTAGATGTAAGTAAATTTTACTAGTCATACATTAAGTTCATACACGATAGCGTTAGAGCACACGAACATACATTGTGTCATATATCAGGAGATATAGCTATAGCTAATGTTTTTATACAAATAAAATTAATTTGTGTTTTTTATCTCATTTTTGGTTGGAATTTCTGTTTGCAGTGATGAACTTGCTCAAAATTATGTCTGGACTTATGATAATTGTCCGTGATTAGTTAATTGCAAATTCTGAATAGATTTTGTGTTTCAGTTCTTTGGTTATTGTGCATCTTATCTGGCTTGTTTAGTCATGGCTATATCTCATGTTTGGAATAAAATCTTTTGCAAGTTATCATTCAGTAATATGGACGCAAATCTAAAATTGGTACTATTTGTTAATACAAACTTCTTGGACAAAAAGATAACTGAAATCACAAAATAAACAAATTGACAATCAGTATTTATACCGAATAAACAAATGAATATAAATTTTTATCACTTTATAGTTATCTGGTTTTAGTAAAGCAGATGAACACTAGATACTTCAAATATTTAAATTCTTTAAAGCAGCAGTTGTTGATTTAATTGCGAAAAAAGATCAGCTTCGGTGAAAATATATTATTTCCTCAAGTTTGTACTAATTAACAGGAGATACACATGCAACGCACGTATCCAGATACTAGTACTATTATATAGGCATATTGTGGAATCTACGCAGTACTCCCATGATTGAACACAAACTTTTGCTGATAAGCATATTGTACATTACAATTTCGATAGTGTAAATACCTTGAAATATTCCTATGTAAAAGGAGTAAAGCCAGCTAGCATGTAAAATGAAAAAAAAAGTGAACTAAAAATTTACCCAGGTTACAAGCTTGGTTCCTTCCTCCAAAAATGATTCATCTATTGGCTTTCTCCCAGTTAGAAGCTCCAATAAAACAAATCCAAAGATGTAAACATCTCCTTTTGCTATTGCCTTTTGAAGTTTATATTTACCTAGTTGAAGTTTATGAAGTTAGGAGTTGAATTATTCAATTCTAACTCTTCGTGTGTTTTTTCCACTTCTGTTTTGTGGATTACAAGTTATTGGGACATCCGCCACCGTGCAAAATGAGGACCTTGAAGAGATGAGGCAAACAATTCAACAGCTTTCTAGGAATTATCGTGATGAACGAGAAAAAAGAAAGCATGAAGAGAAGATTAGAGATTCACTTAGGAATGACATCGAGTCCCTCAAGGCTCAAGTGAATCACTTAATTGGCTTGCCCCGCTCTCCACCAAAAAGCCACATTTATGAAGAGTATGAAAGTGATGAAAATAATACAAATGATGAAGAAGATGAGGGGGAACCCGAAGATGAGTGATTTTATGTTTGGTTGGATTATTGTTTAGTTGGATGTTAACTTTGAATATTACATTTTGATGTTTGGTTAGATGGTTTTGATGATTGATGGGATAACTTGGATATTTGGATGTTTGATGTGATAATTTAGATGCTTAGATATAGTTTATAAAGTATTTTTTGTTGTTAAGTTGAGTTTTATTGTGGTTGCATCTTAGTTTGTACTGTAATATTCTGCTGGCAGGTGGTGCAAAAAAAAAAAGGCACTGCCTGCCAAAAATATACCAGATTTACCGATGGACTTACCGACAGAGTCTGCCGGAACAATTATTCATTAATTAGCGAGGGAGTCCGTCGGTATGGTTGAACCAAATTTTTAGATTTTTGTTGAAAATACCGACGGATAGCCATCGGAAAATGAATTTATTCGTATTTTTAATTTTTATATTACTAAATTAAAATTCTAAACATATCGATGGTGTCCGTCAGTATTATTAAATTATTATTTTTAATTTACCGACGGATATCCGTCGATATTGATATTATTATTATTATATTATTTTATAATATACTGACGGATATCCGTCGGTAAGTAAACTTATTTGACCATCTGTCGTCAACAATGTACCGATGGGGTCCGTCAGTAACTTACCGGCGGATTCCATCGGTATATTTTACCGAGGAAGGATTTACCTACCAACCACTTACCGATGGACTTCCTTCGATAAAGCCTTGTTACCGACGGACATCCGTCGGTAATTTGCGTCGGTAAACAGGTAATTTTTAGTAGTGACTTTCGTGTGACCTTTCGTCCACGGGCTTTAAACATGAAAAATAGAGTTGGATAAGGATGAAGAAAAGAAAGGGGTTGAAACCTAATGACCGAATGAAGTGTGATACAAGAAAACTTCCATTTATAGGAAGGTAGCAGCGTAACCGACGACATAATCAATACCTTTGGGAAATGTATCGACATGCGCAATCAATGCTTGTTGGGAGACGAATCGGTGGTGATATTATCTCTTTGAGAAGATAAATCGGCGCTGAATTGAATGCTTCTGGAAAGAAGTGCCGATGGGACGTCTCAGTTATCACAAAAGCTTATGTCATAAGCATGATATCATCACAGGAGGCTCGAGGAGATCGGTGTCAAAATTGTTTCTTATCATTTTAATCTAAAAAACGCGGGGACTATCTGTATACGGTAAAAATCAGAGGATCCGATTTTATGATCATTATAATATCCTGCATCCCATTCTCGGAAGGTTCGAGGCCCGACTCCAAGGGCTTCAGTACGCTCGATCTCGAGGCAGTCCAAACCAGCAACTATGATGGACCAACGGGAACTTCCCAAGACACATGACAAAATCTGACTAAGGCTATTAGACTAGATTGAGCCCGTACCGTGGCATTAAATGGTTGTACCAGCTATTTATCTTTTTAATAAATATACTTGTATTATGTTGGGATTTCCCCTCATATATAAAGGGAACCCTTGTCACTTTGTAAGATATACAACATTACTCACAACATTCAATACCAGAAAATTCTCTTCTCTCTAACTTAAACATATTCTCTTGGTTTCACTACTTACATTTATTGCTTATATTTATTGTGTTCTGTTTACTGTTTTTCATTTTTATTGCTCATTATTGACCATAAAGAGCCCTCATCAAAGCTCTCAAAGCAGTTGGTCCTTCATCGACCACTCATAACTTAGCATCGAGCTCGACCTCGAGACCCCATATAGTCAGGCGCGAGGCCCCGATTCTCAGCCACTCGGTTTGCCTAAATGCATCATGTTCAAGTTCTTATCTTATTTTCTAGTCTCACACTTAGCATCTACTGCCTAATAACTAGCATAAAAAATTACGTATTTTAAGAACCACAAAATCAAATCTAATTGTAATTATCATTTTCAAGATAACAATTTTCTTACACGGTCAATGTATATAATTTAAATCTTTAATAATTTACTCATGAAAACTACTCCATGCATGTCACCAACATTGACACATCTCTAAAAAGTTTTAACCGGAAAATAGAGAGAACGCGTTCAAGAGGGGGTGTTGTAGGAAAATAGTCGAATTGTCACTATAACCATAACGTGAGTTCAACGCAAAAACTAAGATGTGAACTGTGCACGATTAGAGAGATCGTCTCCTTAACTTTCATTATGCAAGCAGCCAAAGGAGGAGCAAGAGGGCCCTAAATAATTAATCGTTTTTATTTATGAAAAATAACAAGGAAAATTGTGAGTCCTTAAAACTTAGAAGGCGTTTGGGCATAAAATTTGGAGTAAAATAGTATTTGAAGTTAAGCAGAAAAATGGTATTAAAATTTTAAATTATGTTTGGATATTCATTTCACTTGAAAAAATATTACAGTTTTGTGAGTGGGAAAAATAATTTTTCTGAGAATTTTGAAAAAGTTTGAAAACTCATTTTCGATTTTTTTTTAAAAATTTGCAAAATTTCGTGGACAATCACATTTTTGAATTTATTTTGTGAAATAAAAAATATTTTATGGACAAACAAGGCCTTAGTTTTTCCAAAAAGCATATGCCATGTGGCAATGATACCAAGTCCGCCATTGATGACGGAGTCATGCCTTGTAATTCACTGCTGGAACTTTCTTCCCTTTCCTCCGTATCCAATAGGGGGTCAATAAACTTCATAAATTCCAAGTCTTCCTTGGGTCCCACCATATGACTTCACAAAATTCCCAAAGTGTTGGGAGTGTGTAGCTTTAGTTAGGTTGAACTTAACAGTATAAATTGGGCTTCCCATTTGTATAGTTTTGCATCGACTAGTTCTTGGAAAACCACAATAAAGGAGAGTAGAAAGCCAAAAAGAGCTTTGGCTATTGTTGCTTGTGCTAAAATATATACTTGAGAATTTATAGTCTCATCAATTGTTGCTAAAATTTTCACCATGATTGCTTCATTCTACAGCTTTACTTTGGCTATTGTTGCTTGTGCACTTGCCTTCTGTGTTCAAGTCACTCTAGGTCAGTTGTCCGTGCAAAGATAGCCGTTTTTTCCACAAAAATATTTATTTTAACTATTTATATATGTAATCAGGGACGGAGCTAGAAGGTTACGTACGAGTTCAGCCGAACTTAATAGCTCTAGTTCAAATCATGTTATTAAAAACTTACTAATATGTACAAAAATTAAATTCAAAGCTTAGTTACTAACACCTGATGTCAATATATTAGAATTAGAACTTATAAAGTTCAAATCCTTATTCCGCCTCTTTATAGTAGTTATCAATGTTTTTCTACAATCGTTTGAAATACTAAACATGAGTATTTTATTGCAAAGCGTGCTCTGTAGGGAGAATAACATTTTTCTAGAATCTTTTTAAGTTACATTACGATTAAACTAAATATTGTGTGATAATATATATGCAGGGAGCATAACATGCGAGAATCTAAACAAGGACTCATGCAGCTTTGCGATATCAAGCACTGGGAAACGTTGTGTGTTAGAGAAACATGTCCGAAGGAGTGGTGAAGAAGTATATACATGTAAGACGTCGGAAATTGAGGCTGATAAGCTCAAAGACTGGATTGAAACCGACCAGTGTATTCAGGCTTGTGGTGTTGATAGAAATACCCTCGGAATTTCTACTGATTCTCTCCTCGAGTGCCACTTTACCCAGAACCTGTGCTCCCCTCAATGCTACAAACATTGCCCTAATATTGTTGATCTCTACTTCAACCTTGCTGCTGGCGAAGGTACTTGTAGAAATTGAAATATTTATTTAATTGTAAATACTTATCGGTTTCTCCCTGCGGAAACAGATCTGAGCAACCACGGTTTAAGTTACCGGTCGTTAAGAATCTTCATAAGAGGGATGAATTGCCTTGTTTCCAAAGCTTAAATATACTTTCGAAGATGCAGAAAATATTCTCTCATTGCAAACACTAACCGTCATATCTTAGTAGAAAAATAACATGTCTTTTCTAACACCATATATAATGGTGTATTTATATGTTATAAGTAGATTTAATTAGGAGAAGGCAAGCTAGTATATCAATTGGTTATATAGCACCCCTTATGCGTGGACCTGACCCAATAATATTTTTCAACATAATAAACTAAAATGAATAAATATGTATATTCTTTCCGAAATGCAAAATCAGTTTTACCATCTCTTAATCATTTGTATGCGCTTGATTTGGCAGGTGTATATCTTCCCAGATTGTGTGAAGAACAACGCGGAAATGCACGCCGTGGAATGGCAGAGATCAAAAGCTCGGTTAAGTTACACCAGCACCGGAATCGGGAGTCAAGCCCGTCAATTTCATGATTACTCCGGCAATGGCTCCAGCTTTCTAAATTGAATTAGCTTAACTATATAAAAGTGTGAAATCGACATGTTCTAATTATTACTCTATTGCATGAAATAAAGATTTGGTCGCCCAGTTACCATATAGTTTTGTAACTTTTGATCTACGCTAAGTTACTGTTCGAGCGTCAACAAGTGTTAAGTCGTAAAAGTCTAAGGTGTGGTCCTTTTGGTCTTTAATTTGAGAATAATATTACTATTATATGTTTCCTTCTGGCTAGAAAGAGAAATCAGAAGAAACACCTCTTGATAATTGGATTAGAACTAGAAGATGCATGTGTTGTGCCTTATAGATTCAAAGCATTCCCTCAGCTCACCTTGTTGTAATGGTTACTTTCCTACACGATATATAAAGTATACTGTTACATGATAGCTAGTTTTCTTTGAGTCATGCTACGCATGCTGTATCAATACAATGGTATGAATCTCTCATTTTTTTGTAAAAGATAAAATAATTACTCTAAAATAGTCCATTTGGTCATCGCAAGACCATCAGCATATAGGCCTTAACTCGTCCAAAACCTTTTTCAAACTATTTGGGAAATTTTCATAACTAGCTAAGCTGGAAAATTCTATTACAATTAGTTAATTCGTAAACTCAATTTACACTCAGCAAAGACAAGAAATATTACTCCCAATAGTCAAATTTTATTTAAAACTCCCCAACCCATTAAATGGAGATGTCTAATTAACAATTCACCTCCCACGAAAATAAACAGAAAAGAAAGACAAAAGAACAAGAAAGAAATGGGAGGAGGTCGCAGAGGTGGCCAGAGAAGAAGAAAACAGGTTCAGTAAAATAGTCGCCGGAAATTATTTCTCGAGCAAATTTCCGGCGGAAATTTGTATAATGTAGGCTTTTCACCCGCTTGTAAGATTTGACAAACACACACTTATACACTTAAAAGTACTTTTCAGCATCTAATGATTATCAAATATTCTAAATCAGCTAAGCTAAACAGGCTCTTATACATCTCCACAAATTGTTTTTAGTAAGCACTTTTTCTATAACATGAAGTTATCATTTAGCACCCGCAACAATGGTATGCCAAAATGAAAAATTGTAGCAAGTTTAAATTTGGTACTATTTACCCCCAAAAATGAGTAACAAATAAGTTTGTACGCGGTTTAAAGGATATGTAATTTAATTCAACATGAATGGTTAAGAACAACAAGCAATTGAGTTAAAGACAAAATAAATGATCAAACTGATCGCAATGTGGTGACCAAGCCTGATCTTAAATTGAATAGTGGAATTCGTCCTCGATTGGACCTCCGGTACAGGCTCGGCCGCGAGTAAAGAACAAATGAATAATGCTTTGAACAATATCCAGGACACAAAAATAAATTTTTATTGCTTTGATTTGCATGTCACAATGTGTAAGAATAAAGAGAACCTTCCCTATATAGTAGGGGAATTTCAGTCCTAGTACAAGTCTAAATAAGGTAAAAATCTTCTTTTTTTTTCGGTAAATGTCGATCTACAGTTGATACTGAACGAGATTCGCGGTGTAACATCCGGTTGAGAGCGAAATTACGGCCGCCTACTTGTCATGCATAACCGTTCTCTGCATTTCCCGAAGTCCAGAAGTTATACTTGGTCTGAGTCCGTTATATCACCCTGCCTAATCTTAGATACATCGTTTGTTCCTCGGAGTTTCTATACGAGGGGTTCTTGGCCTCGATTATAACCACGTCGAGCCATGTTTTCCCTTGTTTCCATATCGGGAAATCGGGGAAAATTCAGCTCCTGATTTTACCTGTTCATAGATAGTCCCATCGTTTCTCAGAGAGTAGATCTATCTAAGTGACGGGAAGCGATAAATTAAACCTGGTTCATTCTTTTATATGCTAGAATCGAGTTGACAATTCAATGAGACATCCCATTAGTCGTGTTATTCTGACTTCAGATACATATCAGTCGCTGGTTGACCGTCCCGAATGTGAAACGTCATGCATTGATAACCAATCCGGTTTATTATCTTTTTTAGACACTACCACTACATTAGATAACCAATCCGGATATTTAACTTCCCGGATTGAACCTATTTTCAAAAGTTTGGATACTCCGCCCTTGATAAAGGCTTGTTTGGTCTCGGGCTGTGGCCTTCTCTTCTGCTTAACTAGATGTCTAGTTAGATAGTATGTGGCCTTGCCAGCTTCCAGTTTTGAGGTATATAGTTGTTTATCGCAGTCTTGTTGGCTCGCCCTACGTGTGTTGCACGTATATGTATGTATGCCTTTTGGGAAGGTTTCCTTCATATATATCATTCTCATAATCCAGCAGATGTTATTCAAGTTTATATCTTAGACGCATGCTTAGGGGTGTTTAACAGGTAGGACTCGGGCACTCTTTGCGCCCATCAGTTTGGGTCGTGACAAAAGTGTTATCAAAGCAGTTCTGTCCTAGGATTGTCTACAGACCGTGTCTAGTAGAGTCTTGTTTATGGGTGTGTTGTGCACCACACTTATAAATAGGAGGCTACAGGACATATAGGATGTTATCCTCTCATTTTATCTTAGATCGTGCAATATAAGAAATTTATGTTCCTAACGATATGTTATATTTTTAGCGATGCCTTCAAAGAATACAGCCCAGAAGGGAAAGTCTATGGCTGGCGAGACTACTAGTCAAGCGCCACAAGTTACCAGGGCTCGGGGAGATTCTCATAGTGAGATTCCATCTCAGACGTCACATACCCCGCCCTTTCTACAAGAGATCTGAAGGGCACCAGCTCCAGCGCCCGCCCCTGTACATTTAGCACCTCAACTAGATGCATTAGGTTAGGAGATGAGAGATGTTATTCAGCAATTAACCCGATTAGTAGCCATGTAGGCTCGACATCAGGAAATGGGTATTGGTCATACAGATAGGTCCGTCAATGTGAGGGTTCATGACTTCATTAATTTAGACCCTCTGATATTCACTGGGGCATATCCAAACAAGGACCCTCAGGTATTTATTGATAGAGTGCAGAGGACGTTACGGATAATGAAGGCCACTGCGACTGAGTTAGTTGAGCTAGCTTTCTATAGACTCTGAGATGTTTCAGTTAATTGGTACGTGTCTTGGGAATTGTCCAGAGGTGAGGATGCCCCTCCAGCAGTATGGAAGGAGTTCACAGAAGCTTGTCTTCGTCATTATCTATCACCAGAGCTTAGACGGGCCAGAGTTGATAGGTTCCTGACCCTTCAGCAGGGTAATATGAGTGTTCGGGAGTATAGTCTTCAGTTTGATTCATTGGCTAGGTATGAACCTACTATTGTATCTAAGATGGAGGATCGGGTTCATCGATTCATGATGGGATTAGAGCTTCACTTGCTTAACGATTATATGTTGGTATCACTTTAGCCAGATATGGATATTTCTCATATTCAGGCATATGCTCAGGGTGTAGAGGAGCGTAAATAGAAACAGCGGGCCGATCATGAGCATGATACTGCCCAGAATAAGAAAAAGAGGTATTTGGGTCATTCTGGTGAGTTTCGAAGTGGTTAGAGGCAGCAGTTCCCGAGGTATCCAGCCTAGCCATTGTCCGGACCACGTTATGAGGGATTGTCCGATGAGAGGTGATGCAAGCATAGCTCAGCCAACAGGATATGTAGCTGGTTTGTCATCATCAGTATGCCCCCTGGGGCAAGGTCCATAAGCACTAATGAGTTATGGTAGAGGCAGAGGCAGAGCATCTAGCTCGAGCAGTCCTCATAATCGCATTTATGTGTTGGCAGGACGACATGACCAGGAGTCATTGCTTGATGTTGTTACAAGTATATTATCAATCTCCTCATATGATATATATGCACTGATTGACCAAGGTTCCACCTTATCATACGTTAACCCATCAGTTGCTAGTAAGTTTGAAATAAAACTAGAATTGGTTAAACCTTTTGAGGTGTCTACACCTTTTGGGGACTCAGTGATAGCTAAGCAAGTATATTGGGGTTGTATAATAGCAGTTAATGGTCAATCTATCATAGCAGAATTAATCGAGTTAGATATGGTAGAATTTGATGTTATAACCGGTATGGATTGGTTAGCTTCCACTACAAGAAAAGAGGTCTTTAACGACCACTTCTTTACGACCGAAAATTAATCCAGTCGTTATATGTATATTTCTAGTGACCAATATTTATTCTGGTGGTTAAAGTTATTTTTTACTATATTTTTTACGAGGGAATAATTTTCGGTCTTTGAAATTGTGTCAATCCCCTCGTTAAAATCTGGTTAAAACGAAAAATAAAAAAGGGCGCTCATTTTTCCCACCTTTTTTTTCTCAACCACCTTCAGCAAGCACATAACCCCCAAATAAAAAAAACCCTACAATCTCTAACTCTAGGTATAGCTAACGTTATCAATACAACAGATTCAGCAAAAAAAGAGGCCAAGAATCACAAACAAGCGCTCGCTGCAACTGTCCTGTACTGCTGGATCGGCGAAATTCTCATGAAGTGATTAATGCTATATATACAGAGCAAAACTCAACAAATAATCACAAAAAAATCTGGTCTTCTTGCTGTACGTACGCTTACAATTTGTTTTCTCTGGTGATCTTTGTCAACGCTAATAGCTTCCATTCTCCTTCTCGTCAAGGTAAACTCAAATCGCTAAACTTGTATGCTCAAGCAATAATACCATTGTAGTCTGTTAAGTTCACTGCCTGCGTATTAAATTTAATAAGCAACAGATCAGTTCATAGAAATTACACATAACAGAGCAGAGGGTTCTACTTTTGGGAACTTATCATTCCCTCTTCTCTTTAATGCTTGTGATCTCTTTAATGCTTGTGATGCTTCTGGGAACAGAGTTCATATATATAAATTACACATTAGCCATAATTATTGTAAAATTGGGTCATTTTTTTTTATCTCTCTACTTTACAAATATTGGATTTCTTCTTAGAATTACATGTACATTTTCCAGATTTATAGTTACATATATAGCCTCTCTTTATGGAGAGGCTTCTTGTAATACCTTTGCTATTTGTTTGCTTGCTGGAACATTTGGATTTAAGAATCAAACAAGTTTGTAGGGATTAAATTTATCTCATAATTTGTAACAATATGTGTTTAGATGTGGTGTTCCTTAGATCTTCACTGATTAGTTTCTGAAAACCTCTTCTTGTGACCGTTTGTTATCAAAGCAATCTCCAAAAGTATTATCACAAAATATTAATGTATTATTTCAGCAAGATTTAACAGAGAAAGTCGATTTACCAATAAAAATAGTATGCTAGTGGGATAAAAATAGTAAGGCCTGATGTTGTATTTTTTAAATTAAAAATTATTGCCTTTTGTTATTGTAAATAATTAGTACAGAAAACTTATTCAACTAGTTCTCTGAAAAGTTCTTTGCTATTTAATTTAATGAACTGAAGTATTGTTTTCTTATCTTACTTAGAAGATGATGTTCTGGCCAAATAAAGTTGAGCTATATTTTTTAATTAGCCTTTTAATTTTAATTTTAGGAAATAGAAGTTGTTATATGATCATTGTTCTGTTTCTATTATATTTCTTAATGATGTTTGTATTCATTATTGTAAAAAATTTTAGATGAACATTGTTTTGTTTCTAAAGCATTGATCGTGGCTGTGATACTTTAGAAAGCTCACATATGTAATCTATATTTGCTTTAACTTTAGATTTTTCAATCTGGATTAGGGATTTAAAAGTCGATACGATGATAATTATCGATTTTGCTTTAGTATAATTTCTACTAAATACAACTTGAAGTGTTTGATTATTTGTTGAATATATGTTTACTTCTAGCCAATACATATGTTTTAATCATATATACATATATATTACACATGTACCAGATTATGGCACCTGATAAGAAATGGATGGAACTTGTCCATGACCGACTTGGTAATGCTTACAAGCTTGGGCTGGACAACTTTTTGGATTTTGCTTTTACAAGATTAAGTGAAGCGCGTGTAATACGTTGTACGTGTATCAAATATTGTAACACATCTTCGGGAACACGAGAGATGGTTAAGTCGCATTTAATAGTACATGGAATAATTCAAAATTACACTTTTTGGTATCACCATGGGGAAAAGTTAGGTGAGCCACAATCAACTCCTGAAGATGTAGAAGATGATGACATTGAAGGAGCTGATGGTGAGGATGAAATACATGGGATCCTAAGAGATTTGTACCCCGATTTTGATGCCGATAATACGAACACTAATGGTGATGATTTTCTTGAGGAGGAACCAAATTTTGAAGCAAAAAAATTCTATAGGCTTTTAAAGGATTTTGAGCAATCATTGTACCAAAATTCAAAAGTTTCTAAACTTTCTACTATGGTTAAATTGCTTCATATCAAAAGTATTGGGCATTGGAGTAATGAGTCATTTACAATGTTGTTGAAGATGTTGAAGGAAGATCTATTGCCTGATGAATCAAACTTGCCAGATTCATATTATAAGGCAAAGAAGATAATTCGGGATCTTGGACTTTCTTACAGGAAGATTGATGCGTGTAAGAATAATTACATGCTATATTGGAAGGATGACAAGTTTCTTGAATCTTGCAAAGTTTGTGGAGTATCTAGATGGAAAGAGGATAAACATAGTGGAGAAACTAAATTTAAGAGTGGGAAAAAGATAGCGCACAAGATTTTACGTTATTTTCCCTTAAAGCCAAGACTCCAGAGATTGTTTATGTCCTCAAAGATATCATCTTTAATGACATGGCATCATGAAAAAACAATTGACGATGGAATAATGAGGCACCCAGCTGACTCAATGGCATGGAAACAGTTTGATGAACTTCACCAATCTTTCGCCGCTGAACCTCGTAATGTTCGACTTGGACTTGCTAGTAATGGTTTTCAATCATTTGGAAGTTCTAGAACTCCGTATAGCATTTGGACTGTTGTACTTATTCCTTATAATTTACCACCTTGGCTATGTATGAAGCAAGAGAATTTTATTTTGTCGATGCTTATTCCTGGTCCTGAAAGTCCGGGAGATGCAATTGATGTTTATCTTCAACCTTTAATGGATGAATTGAAGGAATTATGGAAAACTGGAATGGAGACCTTTGATGCGTCAACTGAACAAAACTTTATGTTGCATGCATCTTTATTATGGACAATTAATGACTTTCCGACCTATGCAAATTTATCTGGATGGAGTACAAAAGGAAAATTAGCTTGCCCATGTTGCAATAAGGAAACATCCTCAATTAGGTTAGAAAATGGTAAAAAGCAGTGTTATATGGGTCATAGACGCTTTCTTCCTCTTAATCACAAATGGAGGAATGATAAAGAGTCATTTGATGGCACTAAGGAGCGAAGACTACCACCAAAAATTTTATCGGGTGTGGATATACCTGATCGAGTGGCTGATTTAGATGGTTTACCACTAACAAAGGATCCAAAGAAGAAGATTAAAATATCACATGAGGGTAGGGG
>MU743190.1:2487-57067 GCA_026770625.1 Nicotiana glauca
CCCAATTTTATATTTATGATTTAATTCCCTATATGATTAATACAATTTTAATGATTTTTCGGATTTATGGATATTTGGGACCATGTTGCACGAACGCATACTCCGGTTTTGTTTTTTAGAAATCGTAATCATGTCACGCGAACGTGTCCACAATCACAATGATATATTAAACGGCCCGGAGCAACTGCGGATATTAAATGATATTTGTAATTCATCTAAGTAAATCAAAATGATTCCTAAGGATGGATCTGGCTAAAATTATAAGCCAACAAAGTTAAAATGCACACATTCCAAAGANTGTAAAAGATGACATAAAAATCAAATAAAAATCTCCTCAAGCAACTTCTGAATGTAGCGGTCCTGGGGTGTCTATCATGTCCAAACTCCTGTAAGTAGATCCATACCTGTATGAAAAGACTCAAACCAACAATAGGTGAGACAATAACACTCCCTATTAGACACACGCAAGACATGATTGAGGTTATTTTTGCAAAATAACTTATTTGGNATTAAGCAATAATTAGAATTACATTCTATTTGTCATAGCCTGGAATGCGTTGAACAGACATCAAACATTTAGAGCCCAAAATAGTCACATTCCTTTTTAAGAGTATAAAATTCGTAATCCTAAATCTATCTTAAATGACTCCCATTATATTTTATCACACATAGAGAAATCTCAATATTAAAGAGAAAGACGAGATAAACCTGAAGTTAGAGCTTTTCAAGATTAATTGAGTTGGGTAATTACACGAACTGAAACGAGGCAACAATGCAGCCGGAAATCGAGGCAGCTTCAAACGAAGTCATTAAAATCGAACCGAAAAACCAAGGGACAGTACCTCGAAGCCTCCGGCAACCTCGAATCTCAAAAGCTCAAACAATCTCGGTTATCCCGAAAAATTCAAGTACGCCTCAACTTAAGACCAACGACGACCTCGAGCTGATTTCGTAGGAACTAATGTAAGCAGTCACCAAAACTCAATCGAAAACTGGAGAATCATCGGAAAATATACTAAACGAGCTCTTGGTTGATGGATTTTATTGGTGGTTATGAGGTTGGAGTGGAGCGGTGACTGATTTTTGCTGAATCTTCAGCAATTCCGGGGCTGTTTTGCGATGGTTTGGGAAGGTATTGTAGGGTATTTGACTGGTGTGGTATAGGTTGTTTAAGTTATGCCATGGCTATGGAACTTCGGTGATGCGGCGGCGATGGAGTTTCAAAGGTGGAGTAATCGCTTCCTCTCCTCTTTCGTCTGTTGCGGCATGTTTCTCAGAACTCCCCCTCGGGTGTAACGGTTGACGCTTAGGAGTCTGGTGGTGTTTTTTGTCTCATGGAGAAGGCTGCTTCATTTTGTTCTCAAGAAGAAAGGTCGACCGGGTTGGGGGCTGGTATTGCGGCGCTTTTTCCTGATTTTCAGGCGTGTTTTCTTTCAAAATTTTCAGTCCCTTTTCAAAAATGGCTCCTCCCTCTTTTTTTTTTTGTGTAGCAAATGATTTTATAGAGTGTGTGGGGTAGGTGTTATGTGGGGAAGTAGTTTTGGGGGAAAAATATTTTGGGGAAGGTGTTTTGGTGGGAAAATATTTTGGGGGAAGGTCTTTTGGGGGGAAAATTTGGGCTTTTCAAATGTTTGGCTAATTTGAATTTAAGACCAAACCTTTTCACTTCCCTCTTCTTTTTGTTGTTCTTTTCTTTCTTTAATTAATTAAAAACCTAAACTAAATTCCTAAATTAATTTAAATTGTAAAATTAAGCTAATTATCTAACTATTTAAAAATGATCATTTTTATTATTATTATTATTATTTTTTTAATAACACAATTAACTCAATGTATGTAATTCCTAAATACAAATTGAACCTAAGGTGGCATGAAATTAAAATGTGACACTTTTATTGTTTTTCTATGATTTTAAAAATATTAAAAATATTTGAAATGCAACTAAATAAAGAAAAATACCTAAAAATCAATAAAAATTATTTTGGTCTATTTTTAGGAGTTATTTTCATATAGGGCAAAAATCACGTGCTTACAATTATTTTAATGAGAATTGCAACGTTATTAAAACAAATCTTGAACCACGCCACATAAATGTGCCTGTGGTTTTTGACATATTTTAACATCGTTGAAATTTGGATTTGGGTCACATAAATGCGCACCCGAGTTTAGGAAAATAATGCTATTAAAGTACGCGTCTATAGAGACTAACGCGTTATTCTTTTGGGGAAGGCCGTGAGATTCGCTAGACGGCGCGTCCCGGAATCTAAGTATTTAATATATACATTTAACGAGGGCCCCGCAATTTACTTATTTTATTTAGTGAGGCTCGTCTCATTTAAACAAGGCAAACCTAAAAGCAACTACGATTTTTCTATTTTATTTGTCTCTAATAAAAAAAGAAATAATCCTAGTTAATTAATTATTGTATTAAAACCAACCATAAGGAAAATTGCACTCGGGGCTATGTCAAAAGGGTGGTTAGTCACAGGCCTTGGCCCAGGTCCATATTAACACATAAATCTGACTGGACCTGGGCCGTTCACTGGAGTGCTAAGGCCCAAGAACCTTGCAAAATAGGCTAATTCATTAAACCAAGCAGATTCGCAATTTTAACTATACTAAATGCTTATTGAAGTTATTCTACATTAGTACAAGTGTGTTCAACAATTTACAATGAATAAATTTATCAACTGGAACCTTTATTCTCGATTTTATTTTTGCCAAATTACCACGTTAACTTTAAAGGACTATTTTACTTTCACGTATTAACTAAATTTAGAGCACCTATCCGTGTGAGGTTACTACAATGTGAATTAATGCTAACACTTATAAAATTATAATCACCTAAGAGGATTAATAATCATGCTGCGAAATCAGTTTAATTACCCCAGGCTGAATACTAACAGTAATCGACTAAATTTTCTATTTTATGAACTACTTTTGAATATATGTATGAAAAGAACAGGTAACATGAGATTAACTACAACTAACGTAATCTACTCTACTAACCTAACCTGAAAGTAGTTACAGCTAGTATTCCACATGTAAAGTAGACTTATTGAATCCGAGATACAGCAGTTTACTGTCTATTTGGTACAAAATAAAGTATAAGAAAACTTAAATAACAACTATGAATTTAAATGCTGAAACATAAATCTGGAATCAATTCATTTCTGCACATTTCACACGAACTCAGTTCTGCATGTTTCAACTCATAGATATCAGGGATACAAATATGTACCTGGATAGTGGAAAGAGAAGAAGAAGAAAGAGTAATCAGCAACAGCAGACTGATGAATTACTCCAAACACAGCGATAGCAATCACAAATAGCCACAATCAACCAAACAGGAATAATTTGGACCAAAAACAGCTTCACAGCAAACCCAGGAAACCTCAATAGAAACACAACAACAGCAAAACAACCACAAAGACTCTACTGAACCCAAAATTTGGACCAACAGACCCCAAAAGAAGCTCCAGCAAATTGGACTCAGGATGGGAAATCATGATCAACTATTGAAACTCAAAAACTGAATCCAAAATCCAATGGAACAATACGCTCAGTGTGTATATCTCTATTCTCAATATGTAATTAGTCTCAAAACTCTCCAAACTGCTCTCTGAAAATCAGTCTAAAACTAACCTTCAAAACTGATCTTTTAAGCTCAAAAAATGACTTTTAGCTTTCAAAACTCTCAAACTCTTTAAGACTGAATGCCTTAGCTCTCAAAAATGCTCTCTAAAAACTGATTTCCGACCTGTGTTTCTTTTTCAGCTTTTCAAAAAAAATTTCCCTAAGTGTTTAGCTCTTTCTCTTAATGTCTGTGTTTAGCTCTAATCCAAAACTCAGTGTGTTTTCTTCTTCTTCCTCTCAAAGACTGACTGCCTTCCAAGCTCTCTCTTTTTCAATCTCTCAGTATTTTTTCAGTGTTCTCTCCAATTTTTTTCCCCAGTTCTTTTCCTTTTCTTTTATTTCCTAAATATTTTTTCCAAAAATTAAAAACCTAAAATCACAAAACCAAATTAACTTAAAATACTAGTTACCTCTAACACAACAATTATTGCAACTAATTAAGTACCAAAATCACACAATTTAAAATACTAAAATGCAAAGCGCCTTATTTTTATGATTTCTTTTATTTTTGTAAAAACAACTACTTACTTAATCAATCCTAATGGTAAAATTAAATTCTAATGCAATTGTAACATATTTTGGTATTTTTTATAAATTTAAATAAAATACACAGGCACAAACAAATGCAAATAATAACAAAAATATTTCAAAAATTCACCAATTTGCACACAATAAAAATAGACAATTTTTGTTTGATTTTGTGAGAGTAATTCATGTGAGGCAAAAATCACATGCTCACAGTGACCATGACAGAGGCCTTAGATAAACAAGGTTAAGGGAATGGGGGCCCTTCTTCGAATTGGTCGGTGACCATAATTTTGAAAGATTGGTAGACAATGTGCTCACTTCCTTCTCTAGCTTCGAGACACGAGACTGAAGGGTCCCTGTAAATGGACTGTTAATCCTCCCCATGGACAATAATTTCTTGGTTTTAATACTCAAATTTGACCATTTGATGGAGAGTGGAGGGCACAGCTCCTGTAGCGTGAATTCATGGTCTTCCTACGAGAAAATTATACGAAGTATCGTTCAGCCATCCTCTCCAATAGTTCATGGAAATTGCACTTGTCCTGCATTTCCTACTAGTGTTTTATTGTGCAACAAATCCTTATTACCAGTCATATGATTTGTAGCCCTTGTATCTCTGATCCACTCAAAGTTTTTGTTGTTATAAACACTATTAAAAAAGTAGTTACCTGCTATGTGTGCATTAGCATCACCTCCAATAGTAGTTTTGTTTAGTATTTGAAAAATTTGTGCAACTTGTTCATGAGTAAACATTTGAGCAGACAACTGAGTAGGTGTTGCAGGTATGTTGACAGGCATTCTGTTTCCCTCCAGTTGAGTATATTTACTTTGAGTTTGGCCTTAAAATCTGCTGGATAACCAATGATCTAATAATAATTTTCCTTTAAGTGTCCTGTTTTGCCACAGTGATCACATTTGATTTGCTTGTAACAACCTTCCATGGTATGCCCTTTCTGGTGGCAAAACTCACATCCATATTGTAGGTCTTCCTTTGTTTATGGCGTAATTGAGTTGCAAACATGGATGCTTGCTCATTGTATCTAGAATTCCCCAGAAAGTTTCTCCCAATCGATCTCCTACTTTCATCTTGAATAACCACTGCATATGATTGATTAGTGATTGGAACATTAGGCATCAATAGGATCTACCCTCGAGCTTTCTCAAAACTATCACTCAGACCCGTTAAAAATTGCAATAGATGTTTGAATTACAATTGATCAACGTACTCCTCAGAAAATGGTGGTGGGAGGGTTGAATCATGCTCTGCCCACAAATCCTTCAACTTTGTAAAATACACTGACATAGAAAATGATCCCTACACTGATTAAAAATCTCTTTATGCAAATAGTAGAGTCTCGATGCATTTACCTTGTCAAACCTCTCTTGCGATTCAGCCCACACCGTCTGTACATTCGAGGAAAATAATACACAAGTGTGTATTTACCTACTCATATTACTCATTAGTCATGAAGTGGCAATGGTATTACATCTCTCCCATTGATTCCCCAATTAAATACCAAAATCAGCTTTGCATTTGGATCCATCAACGAAACATAGATTATTTTTTCCTAATGATGCGATTTTCATCGCACGACTCCAGATTGTATAGTTTTCCATTCCCATCAACCAGTCCGATGGACATCGATCGTGGTCTATCACATTGATGTAGGTAAAGTGAATATTTGTGATCAAGATTCATTGTTCCTCTTCCAGTCGTGATACCAACGCCATTGTTCATGGTGGCTCCACTGAGCTCAGAATTGCTCGAATTTTCCCCATGCCATCACTCACCAATAATTAGGGTTCATTAGAAAACGATAGAAAAATTGAACTGTTTCTCTTGATTTTTCTTCAATTCCGTGAGAAATCCCGAGAATCATTCAACCATAGCTCTGATACCATGTTATATTGCAGAATTGAGATGAAGGATTGAAGAACAAAGATGAACAACAGAGAGAGAAAGGCATCTTCTCGATATTTTCTTATTCATTATTGAATCTGTACAATGCACGTGTATATAACAAACTAACTAATTTTACAGTTTCCAACAAACTAATTATGTCTAACTCTGGTTAACTAATAACATCCTACTAACTATTGTCACACCTCCTTTTTCCCGAGGGAATAAGGAGTTTTTCCAATTAAAGTGACATTATTCGAAATGGAATTATTTATTTAATTTTAGAGTCGCCACTTGGGATAATTTATGGAGTCCCAAGTCACCAATTTATTTTAAAATCTCAAATAGAGGAAATTTGATTCTGTTTTAAAGTTCGCAAAACCAGAGGAAAAGGTAAGAATTTCTGTTAACCCGGGAGAATGTGTGAGGCACTCCCGAGTTTTATGGTTTTAGCACAGTCGCTTAACTATTAATAATTGGCCTAATTATCTTATTGTTATTATATGTTTTAAACCTATTGTGCATTTTTAACCTTCTAAATACTTTTAATTAATTTAATTGCCTTTTAGTATTTATGGATTTATTTCTTGAACAGGTAATGATATCGTACACTTAGCGTTTGTGTACATATTGCAAACTGCACCACATGAAACGCACCCGTAATTTACAACATGATTATTTTTTATTATTATTTGAAGTTATAGTCGAGTCACGTGAAAAATACACTAGAAGTGGAATGTACGTATCGTAACCATGACACGGGAACCATACCCATAGTCACGATGATTTAATATTCCTTCCTAAAGCAAACTATGATGTCAAACATTATTCAATTTGGGCCCTACGGTTTGAGATTTTTATGGACTTTTGAACCATTGTTAATAAAAAAAAAGGTATGTGTTAAGTAGTAGGCTGATAACGTTGATCAAAGCAATTTTGATATTTGTTATAAAAATCATTCAAAAAGAAAATCGGTAGCTTTACTTCTCCTAACAAATAGGCTTAGCCCAAAGCCTAACTTAATCTTTTAAAAGGAAATCATCAGGAAACAACGCATTTAAAATTTGTGAATATAGTCGAATATCTAATTAAACTGTAATAGCACAAACGATTATTTTGAATCAATTAGCAAATAAAATGCGACACATTGAGCCACTAGTCATGTTGTAGTTGGGCTGACTAGCTAGTGGGCATGCTGGGGTAAAGATGTCACACCCTTTTGGGCTTACTTGAATCAAGCCCAATTCTGTAGCTCTCCAGAGTTTAGAGCTTTAAACCAATTCAACAGTCATTAATGCTAACATGAATCTAATTATGACTAGTTAATTCTGCCAATCTTCAGGGAATACATAACTAAGGAGTTAATATTTTTACATTACAGCGAAAACCTAACATGAATGATACAATTACTGAGTTAAAAAAAAGTCTTAGGCACTCTATTACATCAACCCTTCACGAGAGTAGCCATTTCTGAGCCATATGCTTCCTTCTCCTTCACACCCTGATTTACAAAGAATAGCCACTTGGCTAGCTTTGCAAATCAGTATCATAGCTAGGGATGTGCATCGGTCGGTTCGGTTCGGTTCGGTTATGAATATTATCGATTTTCCCTATCGGTTATCAATTTCCAACTATGATAAACCGATAATCAAACCAATAAGATATTGGTTATCGGTTAATTGATTATTGATCATTATCAGTTCGGTTATCGGTTTACCCTATAAGATAACTAAAACATTTTTATAAACAACTTTATATCAGTATAAAACTGTTTTGCAATGTACCGAGCTAAAACAGTTTTATAAAATAAATTATTTGCAAGCTAAAATAGTTTTATAAAATAGCTTATTTGTAATTGAGAACAGTTCTGCAAATAGAATAGTTATATCGGTATAGTTCTGAAAAAATAGTTCTAAAAAACATTTTGCAACATATAACAATAGAAACAGTTAACAAAAGCTGCAATAATATAAACAATGGAACTAATGGTTCTGCTAAACATAGAACTAATAGTTATGCTAACAATAGAACTAAATCTGCAACATTAGAAATAAAAGCTTTATAGTTCTGCAACATAAAACTTATAGTTCTTTTAAGGTGAGGAAACATAGAACATATATTTGTTGTATGGAATCGAGCAGGAAAGTTTTGTTCATAGTGTAAATGCAAGAACTGCAGAGCAGAGCATAGCATAAATTAAAAATCCAGATGAAAAAACATCAGGATTTAATGTTTGAGGCAAAAATAAGCAGAGCATAACCCAATAGTGAAGTGAATCAACACAATAAAGAAGTGAATCAACAGGCAGAAATAAACGATTCCCTAAAAAATCAAGACGAAGATTGGATCAACCGAAGATGAAGATGAAGCAACTAAAAATTTACACGAAGAATCAAGATGAAGTTGAAGAATGCGGCTGAGAAATGCGATTGAAGAGTGAAGTGAAGAGTGTGAAGTCTGATTTCTGAACTTTGAAGTTTGAAGGATGTTGTTGACGGGCTGACTGTTGTGGCTAGGAAAGTATAGGGAAAGAATGAAGCCTTATTATGTATATACTTAATGGTAAACTAGTAAATTCGTTAAACCTTATTGGGTTATCGGTCTTACCCAATAACAGAATTTCCTAATCGATCTCGAACCGATAACCCAATAAATAAAAATCTAAAGCATTACCAAATCGTTAACCCAATAACCTAATATCGATAACTCAATAAATAATTAATGGTTCAGGTTATCGGTTTTACCCGATACATGCCCACCCCTAATCATAGCACTCAACCACCAAAGAAAGAAACAACCACATTAGACATATGTTTGTCATTGCTAATGTCACTTCAATTACAAACTATTAATTTAAATAATAACATGTTAACATAAAGTTTTCAGCAGTTTTCTCAACCAATATTGGGACAACTCTCTCTTCTTCGTATTTTTCATCTCCTTAACTTCTATTTTTAACCCTTTTCACCCCAAAATTTGACATAATTTACTTATGTTATTGCTTTTTATTCCCTGCAGCTAGGTTCTAGAAATATCTCAACCAACTAACAGAATGATTACCTCAAATTCCCATTTCTTTTATCCCCTATAGTACTTCTATAATTTTCTTTTTCATTTCCTTATTCTGGACTTTTCTTTTAATCCTCCTATCAGGTCTTACAAAATGAGCCTCGGTAAACGACCAAGCTATACCCGTCTGGGCTGGAGGCCCACTAATTTCCCAAATAAATCAAACCATATGACCATCCTTCCCTAATTAACGAAATAAGACCAGAACAAACAAAACTAAATGATTGATCCTTAAAAGATACTGAACATGATCAAACCAATACAAATTTAAATTAACAAATTTCTTATAAACAAATTAGAAAAGGAAGGGAAATGACCAGAATCAACTAATTCAAAAGGGGGTGAGAATGGAATTGACCTATTTATGACTTAAGATAAACTAGCGATAGAATTCGGTGGCTCGGTCAAATTTCGGTGACTTCGAAATGATCTAGAACTAATGTCAATTGATTTCTCTCATCAAAAGCCACCGATTAACATAATTTTTAGACCAAAACGAGTTGGCATCGCCCAAGAAATCAGAACAGGGAAAGATTAGGTTTTTTCTGAATTTGTATATCTAAAATGTAACGACCCGGCTGGTCATTTTTAGAATTTATGCCCTGATCCCCTATTAACTGCATTTCCCGAGTCTATTTCTGCTATTTTTATTATTCGGGATGTTCGGTTTTAAGTTTCAGAGAATTTTGGGACACTTAGTCCCTAAATGAGAGTTTAAGTGTTGGAAAGTTGACCGTAGTCGGAACAGTATGAAGACAGCCTCGGAATGGAAATATGATGGTTCCGTTAGCTCCGTTAGATAATTTCAGGCTTAGGGATGTATTCGGATTGTGTTTTAGAGGTTCATAGCTAATTTAGGCTTGAAATGCCGAAAGTTGAATTTTTGAAGTTTCCGGTTCGATAGTGAGATATTCATGTGAGGGTCGTAATGGAATTCCGGAAGTTGGAGTAGCTTCTTAGTGTTGAATGTGACGTGTGTGTAAAATTTTAGGTCATTCAGACGAGGTTTGATATCGAAAGCGTGTTTTTTTAGAGTTTTTGGAATTCCCAAGCTTGAATCCAATGAAGAAGAGGTGTTTTAATGTTGTTTTGAGCGTTCCAAAGGTTGGAACAAGTTTGAATGAAGTTATGGGATATGTTGGTAGGTTTTCTTGAGGTCTTGGGGGCCTCGGGTGTGTTTCGGGTGCTCAAACGGGCACTTTTGGCCTTTGGGATGTTGCAGGTTTGCTGGTATTTCTGCAGTAGTGATTTCTTCATTGCGATCATGTGAGAATTCTTGCGATCGCATAGAGTAAGATGAGACCAGGCACTTGTTGTGAATTGCGAGCGTAGAGGAAGGAGTGCAATCGAATATGGTTAGTTTGTTGGTCACTGTGTTCGCATGAGGGACATTGCGTTCGCGTAGATGGATTTAGTGTGGTAGTGAGTGTTAGGATTTGCCTTATGCAATCGCATAGAGCTGGTCGCGATCGCGTTGGTTTGACGGAGTTGTCTTATGTGATCACATAGCTAGTTCTACGATTTCAATTAAGGAATACTTGGGCAGAATATAAAATTTTAAAATCGAGGGTTTAGTCATTTTTATCAAAACTTAAGCTTGGGAGCACGAATTTGAGCGAGATTTTGAGGGATTTTCAGAGATATCGATTGGATAACGATTCTAAACTGTTTTTTGCTTATAACCCATTAATCTAAACATGAATTCATCCTTTAATTTCAGAAATTGTATGAAAATTGGGGAAAATGTTCTTAGACCAAGAAATTGAGTTTTGATTGGGGATTTGACATCGGATTTGGATAATTTTGGTATGGTTGGACTCGGGAGAGTACGAGGTTTCTGAAAATGTAAATTTCACTCGATTATGAGATGTGGTCCCGAGGGGCATTTTTGGTCATTTTACCTAATTTCGCATATTAGCTTAGAATTTAATTTTGAAATCAGTTACTTGAAGCGTTATTTACAATATGCAATTGAATTGAATAGATTTGGGCCATTTGGAGTTGGATACTCGTGGTAAAAGTGTGGTTTCGGGTTGATTTGAGCTTGTTCGAGGTAAGTGGCTTGCCTAACCTTGTGTGGGAGACCTTCCACTTAGGATATGATATATTTGATAACTAAAATACCCTGTACATGAGGTGACGAGTGCGTACTTGAGCTAATTGTTGAAAATCTGCTTTTCTTTAAGTATTTCAATTGAGTTCCTTCTCCTGTTTTATTCTGCTTGCGTATTTAGCATGTTGTAGTTTAGAAAAGCATGTTTAGTAGACTTAATTGCCAATTTGCTTAAATTGCCTTAATTGTAGTATGTGAAGCATGTTAGGCTAGAATTATCTATTTACTTAGTTTGAAATTTAACATTTATTGAGTATTCTTGTGTTGCTGTTGTCTGTTTTTAATTTGGGACTATGGGACGGCATCCCGGGAGATCCCCTGTAAGTATTTATGATCTGGACTGAGGTGCGAGATACCAAGAGATCCCTGGCACGTATATTGAGGATACCGAGAGATCCTCGGGATAACAAGAGATCCCTAGCATATATTGAGGATACCAAAAGATCCTCGGGATACCAAGAGATTCCTAGTATATTTTGAGGATACCAAGAGATCCCCGGGATACCAATACCCGGTTATCATCCTTTCTATGAGTGGTAGTTCCTTGTGTTTTGCCTTTACCTTTGTTTCTGTTATTGTACTCTTATTATCATGTATAGACTCTTACTGTAGATTCTGAATTGCACTGCTTATCTTATCATGTCACTTTAATATTTATTTAATCTCAGTAGGGCCCTCACCTTCCTCATCACTACCCAACCGAGGTTAGCCTTGGCACTTACTGAGTACCACTGTGGTGTAATCATGCCCTTCATGCGAATGTTTTTCAAGTACAGATCCAGGTACCTCTACCCAGGCATACCATTCTTGAAGTGAGGCAATTCTACGGGACTTCGAGGTATATCGGCCGCGTCCGCAGAACGAGGAGTCTCTTTCTATTCCTGCATTTAGTATTTAGCCCTTCTGTACTTTTTGTTCTTGTTAGAAATTTCGGAGATTAGAGCTATGTAGTATTTTTCTCAGCTTGTGGATCCGTGAGTTTCTGGGTTTTGGGATAACGTATCAGATTTTGAGAGGTTCTATGTATATGCCGAGTGGCATTTAAATATTATTTCCTTTAGTTATTTCGGCTTTTGATTATTTATTCCGCAAGATTAGTTTGTTTCCACATTTGTTAGGCTTACCTAGTCGTAGAGACTAGGTGCCGTCACGATAGTTCATGGAGGGTGAACTGGGGTCGTGACAAGTTGGTATTAGAGCTCTAGGTTCATAGGAGTCATGGATCACAAGCCGGTTTAGTAGAGTCTCGCTGATCGGTACGGTGACGTCTGTACTTATCTACGAGAGGCTATGTAACTCTTAGGAAGATTCCACTTCATTTGATTTCCTTGTCGTGCGAGGTTTTTGATATCACAATTCTAAACTTCTATCTTCTATTCTTGTCACGACCCAATTCCCGAACCTGGTCGTGATGGCGCCTCTCGTAAAGACAAGGCCAGCCAACAGATTAATAATACTTCTTTTAACAATTACTTAGCAAGAATGAGTGGAAAACAATAGATAACATTATCATAAATATGGAAGAAAATGATATAACAGGGAACCATCCCAGCTCAGCCCGAAATCGGGGTGTCACAAGTCACGAGCATCTAAAGAAGCCTGAACACAACTACACGGCTAATAATATACAATAATAAATTCTGGAATTTTAAAGACAACGTCCAGTGCCGCGAACGCTAGTGGTCACCTTGCTCAGCCGCAATAGTAGTACCTTCAATCAGCTAATAACCCGCTACCGGGTGAACAATACCTGCAACTGCACACGAGGTGCAGGGAGTAAAGTGAGTACTCCAACTCAGTGAGTAATAAAAGTAAATAATAACTGAGCGGTAAGAAATCACGTATAACAGATCATCATGCTGTATAGAAGCAGTGAAAAGCCCTTAAATTGAGAAAATCAGTGAAAACTGTGAAACCTTTCAAAGTATCTTGGCTCAGTTTTAAACCTCTTTTGAAGATGATCGTTTCAACAGTTGCGAAAATAATTTTCAACAATTAGTGACACTATGCACAGAGACCCGCCCCTCGGGCAATATTCTTATTCCCGGTCAGCCACTGTTACCTGACCAAACGCATCATACAGTGTCATTGTTACCACTATCTAAGATTTATCCTCTTTAAGAGCGATTAGACAATGCCGGCACAGCAAACAGATATCTCAAGAAATAACACAAACAACGAATAGTGAACAAATGCATGAATGCAATCCAATGCAAATAACGGTACATTCCAGTACCAGCTGTGGTGTGCAGCCCGCTCCATTTATTTATCGTCGACGGCGCTCACTGAGGGTGTGTACAGACTCCGGAGGGGCTCCTACAGCCCAAGCGCAATACCAGCCATATAGTGGCATCAAACAGGCTTTCGACCTCAATAACAATATATCATCGCTGCGACGTGCAGCCCGATCCATATCATAGGAAAATATATCCTCACTATTGGGTACTCAACCCATCTCAGTCAAATAAATGCACAGCCACTCGGGCATAACGTACTGTAGGGATCTCAGCCGTCATATTAATTTTATTTATGATTTCATGTTCAAAATACAGTTCTTATCATATTTTTAACAGTTGAAAACATGACTGAGAGTATGATTTATGCAAACAAGTGAGGAAAAAAACAAATGAAGATCCCCTAAGAATTCTACAGATCGGCACAAGGCCCCAAACGTGGCAATAAGCCCAATTCACAGTAATAAAGTATGCGTCTCAATCGCCAATATAGCAGAAATATCACTCAGGATGGACCAAGTCACAAATCCCCAATAGTAAACGACCCCGCATTCATCATAGAATGTGTGTCACGCCTCAATACAGCGTTACGATCTTAAATTCGGGGTTTCAAACCCTCAGGATATCATTTACAAGTATTACTCACCTCGAACCGGCGAAAACCCTAGCTCGCGACGCCTTTGCCCCTCAAATCGGCCTCCACGCGCGTCGTATCTAACCAAAATCAGAGCAAATACATCACACTATGCCAAGGGAACAATACCCAATCGAAAACAATCAAAATATAGCAAAAATCTCGAAACTAGCAAAACCCAGGCCCCGGGCCCACTTCTCGAAAAATTACAAAACTTACATTACCGGATTCATCGTCTCGCCACGAGCCCATACATACCAAGAACTCCCAAATCTAAGCTCAAATGACCTATCAATTCCCAATTTGAAATATCAAAAACTCAAGCCCTAGCTTTATCCCTTTTGGTGAATTTCAGCCAATTTCCATGTTAAATCTATCATAATCTCATGTATTTAAGCCAAGGGACTTACCTCCAAACGATTCCCAGTCAAATCTTCCTTAAATTCTTGCCAAAAGCTCTCAAGGTCGCCTAACAATGGTGGAAATTAACCCAAGCCCGCTGATGAAATATTAAATAAAACCCTTCTGAACAGTCCAGTTTTCGCTTCTGCGGTACCGCTTTCGCTTATGCGGGACCGCTTCTGCGGCCAGATTTCCGCTTATGCCGTTCTTACTTAAAAACCCAACGTCCGCTTTTGCGTCTCCACATTCGCTTCTGCGAACCACCCAAGACCGCTTCTGCGGTTTTATAGTCCACTTCTGCGTACTCGCATTTGCGAACAATGTTCCGCTTTTGCCGAACCACTCCACCAGGCTAAGAACCGCTTATGCGATCCTCCACTCGCTCCTGCGTAACCGCTTCTGCGGTCCATTTCCGCAGAAGCGGAAATACCGACTGACAGAAAAGTTGAACCTGCAACACACCTCGAAACTCTCATTTAACCACCCAAATCTACCCTGGGCCCCCGGGACCTCAACCAAAGGCACCAACATATCCAAAAACATCATACGCACTTGTTCCAATCATTAAAACACATCAAATAACACTAAAACCATTAAATCACATCGGATTCAAGCCTAAGTTTCTTAAAAACTTCCGAAATACACTTTTGATCAAAAACATGACCAAACCACGTCTGAATGACCTGAAATTTTGCACACACATCACAGAAACTCTCGGAATTCCATTCTGACCCTCGGATCAAAATCTCACCTACCCATCGGAATTCGCCTAAATACTAACTTCGTCAATTCAAGCCTAATTCCACACCGGGCCTCCAAAATCACTTCCGATCACGCTCCTAAGTCACAAATCATCCCCCGAAGCTAATCGAATCACCGAAAATCATATCCGAGCCCTCTAACTCAATAGTCAACATTCTGTTGACTTTTCCAACTTAAGCTTTCCTTAAAGAGACTAAGTGCCTCATTTCTTATCAAAATCAATCCAAATCAACTCTAACACAGTACATACCGATAACGAAACATAAAGGAGCATGAAATGGGGGAAACAGAGCAATAAAACATGAGACGACGGGTCGGGTCATCACAATTCTCTTATTGATGGTGAGGACACGTGCTACTTGAGATAACTAGGCACTCATGCCCCCTACTGGAGCCGTCAGAGGTCGAGGCTGGGGTAGAGGTTGAGGATGTGCTCGTAGTGCAGCCAGAGCTGCCACCGAAGTACCACCAACAGTACCAGCTGAAGTACAGACACTTGATGCTTCTGCCACTACTACTCCAGCACTACAGGAGACCTTAGCACAGTTCATGACTATGTACACCACTCTAGCTCAGGCAGGGTTGCTTCCCCTTACTGTTGCTACATCCCAGGCTGGGGGAGGAGCACAGACTCCTGCCATCGGCACTCCTGAGCAGCGAGTGCATATTGGTTAGGTCCTAAAGGCTATTCATGTACAGCCGGTAGCCCCAAATCAGTCCGATGAGAGGGCAGTAGCTTCAGAGTAGGAGAAGAAGAGGCTTGAGAGGTTCAATAAGTACCATCCTATAACTTCCAGCGGACTAGCCTTAGAGGATGCCCTTGGATTTCTTAAGGAGTGCTACTATATCCTCCGTACTCTGGGCATATCAGGATCGAGCAGGGTTTCCTTCACTACCTTCCAGCTTCGAGGAGCTGCCTATCAGTGGTGGTGTGCTTATGAGTTAGACAATCCGGATGAGGCAGCTTCCCTAGCTTGGGCTCAATTTTTGGATATGTTCACGAAGGAGTATGTTCCCCAGAGTCTTAGGGATGCCTAGCATGTAGAGTTTGAGCATTTGTGCCAGGGTACCGTGACTGACTTGGAGTATGCTGTCCGTTACACTGACTTGGCTAGACATGTACCAGCTTTTGTTTCTATGGTTCATGAGAAGGTTCGCCGGCTCATTGAGGGCTTATTCCCAGCATCAGATCTAGTATGGCTCGTGAGTTAGATATGGATATATCTTATCAGTAGGTGGTAAGAATTGCTAGGAGGATTAAGGGTATGCATGATAGGGACAAAGAGGAGAGGGAGGCCAAGAGGTCTCGAGAGTTGGGCCATTATTTTGGTGCCCGTGTCCCAGATGTAGGTCGTGATGGTAGGGGTTATATGAGTCGCCCGGTTCATTCAGCTTTTCCAGCATCTGGTGGTGTTCAAGCCCCACTGAGGCCTCAAGAGCCTTATTATGCACCTCCAGTGTCTAGTGCGCCTCCTGTGCGGGGTACTTCCAGTGGTCAGTCCAGTAGACCTGGCTCGAGCCAGTCACAGCTGCCACGTCCTGCTAGAGGTTGTTTTGAGTATGGTGACACACGCCATGTGGTGAGGGATTGCCCTAGACTTAGGAGGCTTGCACCCCCACAGACCCCTCAGCCACAGCGCACCCCGCAGAATTCTCAAGCTATGATCACTGCACCAGTTGCTACTCCACCTGCCCAGCCAGCTAGAGATGGAGATTGGGGAGGTAGAGGTCGCCCTTGAAGGGGAGGCGAGGCCAGATACTATGCTCTTCCAGCCCGTACTGAGGTTGTCGCCTCTGATTCAGTCATCATATGTACTATCTTGGTCTATCACAGAGATGCATCGGTTCTATTCGATCCAGGCTCCACTTATTCTTATGTGTCTTCTTATTTTGCTCCATATTTGGGTGTACCTCGGGATTCTTTGAGTTCCCCAATTTATCTTTCTACTCCTATGGGAGACTTTCTTATTGTGGACCGCATTTATCGGTCATGTTTGGCTGTTCTTGGTGGTTTTGAGACTAGAGCCGATTTATTATTTCTCAGCATGGTTGATGTTGATATTATCTTGGGCATGGACTGGTTGTCGCCCCATTATGCTATTCTTTATTGTCACGCCAAAATCGTGGCACTGGCCATGCCAGGTGTACCACGTATTGAGTGGAGGGGTTTTTTAGGTCACACTCCTAGTAGAGTTATTTCTTTCCTTAAGGCTTAGTGTATGGTTGAGAAGGGTTGTGATGCGTATTTAGCTTATTTGAGAGATGTCAGTATGGATACTCCTTCTATTGATTCCGTCCCAGTAGTATAGGACTTCCCTGACGTGTTTCTAGCTGATTTTCCATTGATTCCTGCCGCCCGATAGTGATATTTATTTTGGCATTGATATATTGTCGGGAACTCAGACCATTTCTATCTCTCCATATCGTATGGTTCCTCCTGAGTTGAAGGAGTAGTTGCAGGAATTACTTGATAAGGGTTTCATTCGGCCCAGTGTATCGCCTTGGGGTGTTCCTGTATTATTTGTGAAGAAGAATGATGGTTCTATGCGTATGTGTATTAATTATCGCTAGTTGAATAAGGTGACAGTGAAGAACTATTATCCTTTGCCTCGTACTGATGACATATTCGACCTGTTACAGGGTGCTTGTGTGTTTTCTAAGATTGACTTGCGTTCAGGCTATCATCATTTGAAGATTCGGGATCCAGATATCCCGAAGACTACCTTCAAGACTCGTATGGTCACTACGAGTTCCATGTTATGTCATTTGGGCTGACTAATGCCCCAGCAGCCTTCATACATCTGATGCATAGTGTTTTTCGGCCATATCTTGATTCGTTCGTGATCGTTTTTATTGATGACATTCTGGTATATTCCCGAAGTTGGGGAGATCATGAGCAGCACCTGACGACAATGTTCCAGACCTTGAGAGAGGAGAAGTTGTATGCTAAGTTCTCAAAATGTGAGTTTTGGTTGGATTCTGTGGCGTCCTTGGGTCATGTGGTCTCGAGAGAGGGTATCCAAGTGGATCCGAAGAAAAAAGAGGCCATGCAGAGTTGGCCCAGACCATCCTTAGCTACAGAGATTCATAGTTTTCTTGGCTTGGCGGGTTATTGTCATTGATTTGTTAAGGGGTTTTCATCTATTGCAGCACCTATGACCAGACTGACCGAGAAGGGTGCTTCGTTCCAGTGGAGGGAAAAGTGCGAGGAGAGCTTTCAGAAGCTCAAAATAGCTCTGACTACAGCCCCTATTTTGATATTGCCTACCGGTTCGGGGTCTTATACTGTCTATTGTGATGCCTCGAGAGTTGTACTTGGAGCGGTATTGATGCGGGACAGTAGGGTGATTGCCTATGTATCCAAAAAGTTGAAGATACATGAGAAAAATTATCCTTTCCATGATCTTGAGTTAGCTGCCATTGTTCATGCCTTGAAGATCTGGCGTCATTACTTGTACGGTGTGCCTTGTGAGATATATACTCACCATCGGAGCTTGCAGCATTTGTTCAAGCTAAAGGATCTAAATTTTCACCAGAAGAGGTGGTTGGAGTTGCTGAAGCATTATGACATCACTATTTTGTATTACCCGGGCAAGGACAATATGGTGGCCGATGATTTGAGATGTTGGGTAGAGAGTTTGGGGAGTTTGGCTTATTTACCAGTAGCAGAGAGGCTTATGGCGATGGATGTTCATGCCTTAGCTAGCCAGTTTGTGAGACTAGATCTTTCAGAGCCCAGTCAGGTTGTAGCTTGTGTGGTCTCTCGGTCTTTCTTGTTTAATCGTATCCGGGAGCGTCAGTTTGATGACCCACATTTGCTTGTCCTCAAGGACAAAGTGTTGCATGGCGATGCTCGAGATGTGACTACTGGTGTTGACAGGGTACTGAGGATGTAGGGTCGAGTTTGTGTACCCAATTTTGATGGGCTTTGGGAGTTGATTCTGGAGGAGGCCTATAGTTTACGATATTCCATTCATTCGGGTGCCGCGAAGATATATCAGGATTTGAGGCAGCACTACTGGTGGAGGCGGATGAAGAAGGATATAGTTGGGTTTGTAGCTCGGTGCCTTAATTGTCAGCAAGTGACGTTTG
The DNA here is from genome assembly GCA_026770625.1 of Nicotiana glauca. Classification (NCBI taxonomy): domain Eukaryota; kingdom Viridiplantae; phylum Streptophyta; class Magnoliopsida; order Solanales; family Solanaceae; genus Nicotiana; species Nicotiana glauca. The sequence continues at coordinate 21,858 of MU743190.1, forward strand.
AGCACCAGAGACCGGGTGGATTGCTTCAGCAGATAGAGATCCCGGAGTGGAAGTGGGAGCGGATTACTATGGACTTCGTATTTGGGCTCCCACGGACTTTGAAGAAGTTTGATGCCATTTGGGTTATTGTGTATCGGCTGACCAAGTACGCGCATTTCATCCCTGTGTGTACTACTTATTCCTCGGAGCGGTTGGCAGAGATTTATATTCAGGAGATTGTCCGTCTGTATGGTATTCTAGTTTCCATCATTTCAGACGGAGGTACTCAGTTCACATCGTGATTCTAGAGAGCCGTACAACAGGAGTTGGGTACTCGGGTGGAGTTGAGCACAGCATTTCACCCTCAGACGAACTGACAGTCTGAGCGCACTATTTAGATTATTGAGGATATGCTCCTTGCATGTGTGATTGAGTTCGAGGGTTCTTGGGATCAGTTCTTGCCATTGGCGAAGTTTGCCTACAACAACAGCTATTAGTCCAGCATTCAAATGGCACCATACGAGGCTTTATATGGTAGGCAGTGTAGATCTATGGTGGGTTGGTTCGAGTCGGGTGAGGCTAGATTTTTGGGCACAGACTTGGTTCAGGATGCTTTGGAGAGAGTCAAGGTGATTCAGAATAGACTCCGTACATCCCAGTCCAAACAGAAGAGTTACGCAGACTGAAAGGTTTGTGATGTTTCCTACATGGTTGGAGAGCGGGTTGTGCTTCGGGTTTCGCCTACGAAGAGCGTCATAAGATTTGGGAAGAATGGGAAGTTGAGTTCGAGGTTTATTGGCACTTTTGAGATATTGAGGCATGTTGGGGAGGTTGCTTATGAGCTTGCCTTACCTCCCAGCTTGGCAGGAGTTCATCCGGTATTTCATGTTTCGATGCTCCGGAGGTATCACGCTGATTCGTCGCACGTGTTGGATTTCAGCTCAGTCTAGTTGGCGAAGGATCTACCTTATGTGAAGGATCCAGTAGCAATATTGGATAGGCAGGTTAGGAAGCTGAGGTTAAAGAACATTGCACTAGTGAAGGTTCAATTCGAGGCCAGCCGGTCGAGGAGGCGACCTGGTAGACCGAGCAAGATATGCGCAGCCAGTACCCTCATCTTTTCACTACTTAAGGTATGTCTTTGTGCTTGTTCGAGGACGAACAAATGTTTAAGTGTGGGAGGATATAATGACCTTGGTGGTCGTTTTTAGAATTTACATCTGATCCCCTATTAACAGCTTCCCCCGAGTCTATTTCTGCTAATTTTATTTGCCGGGATGTTCGGTTTTAAGTTTCGGAGAGTTTTGAGACACTTAGTCCCTAAATGGGAGCTTAAGTGTTTGAAGTTGACCGTAGTCAGAACGGTGTAAATACGGCCTCGGAATGGAAAGCTGATGATTCTATTAGCTCTGTTAGGTGATTTTGGGCTTAGGGGAGTGTTCGGATTGTGTTTTAGAGGTTCTTAGCTAATTTAGGCTTGAAATGCTGAAAGTTGAATTTTTGAAGTTTCCGATTCGATAGTGACATTTTTATCCGAGGTTTGGAATGGTATTCCGGAAGTTGGAGTAGCTCGTAGTGTTAAATGTGACGTATGTGCAAAATTTCAGGTCATTCAGACGAAGTTTGATAGACTTTTGGATCGAAAGCGTGTTTTTTAGTGTTTTTGGAATTCCTAATCTTGAATCCGATGAAACATAGGTGTTTTGATGTTGTTTTGAGCGTTCCAAAGGTTGGAACAAATTTGAAAGAAGTTATGGGATATGTTCATAGGTTTGGTTGAGGCCCCGGGGGCCTCGGGTGTATTTCGGGTGCTCAAACAGGCACTTTTGGCCTTTGGGAGGTTGCACATTTGCTGGTATTTCTGCAGTAGTGATTTGTTCATTGCGATCGCGTAGAGTAAGCTGAGACCAGGCACTTGTTGTGAATTGCGATCGCAGAGGAAGGAGTGCGATCGCATATGGTTAGTTTGTTGGTCACTGCATTCGCATGAAGGATTTAGTGTGGCAGTGAGTGTTAGGATTTGCTCTATGCGATCGCATAGAGCTGGTCGCGATCGCATTGCTTTAAGGGAGCTGTCTTATGTGATCGCATAGCTAGTTCCGAGTCGCAATTAAGGAATACCTGGGCAGAATATAAAATTTCAAAATCAAGGGTTTAGCCATATTTATCAAATCTTAAGCTTGGGAGCTCGGATTTGAGCGAGATTTTGAGGGATTTTCGGAGATATCAATTGGGTAACGATTCTAAACTACTTTTTTCTTATAACCCACTAATCTAAACATGAATTCATCCTTTAATTTTGGAAATTGTATGAATATTGGGGAAAAAGTTCTTAGACCAAGAAATTGAGTTTTGATTGGGGATTTGACATCGGATTTGGATAATTTTGATATGGTTGGACTCGTGAGAGTACGAGGTTTCTGAAAATGTAAATTTCACTCGATTCCGAGACGTGGACCCGAGGGGCGTTTTTTGTCATTTTACCTAATTTTGCGTATTAGCTTAGAATTTAATTTTGGAAACAATTAGTTGAAGTGTTATTTACAATATGCAATTGAATTGAATAGATTTAAGTCATTTAGAGACGGATACTCGTGGCAAAAGCGTGGTTTCGGGTTGATTTGAGCTTGTTCCAGGTAAATGGCTTGTCTAGCCTTGTGTGGGGGACCTTCCCCTTAGGATATGATATATTTGATAACTGAAATGCCCTATACGTGAGGTGACGAGCGCATACTTGAGCTAATTGTTGAGTATTTAGCCTGTTGTTAGTTTAGAAAAGCATGTTTAGTAGACTTAATTGCCTATTTGCTTAAATTGCCTTAATTGCATTATGTGAAGCATGTTAGGCTAGAATTATCTATTCACTTAGTTCGAAATTTAACATTTATTGAGTATTCTTGTGTTGCTATTGTGCATTTTTAATTCGGGACTACGAGACGGCATCACGAGAGATCCCCTGTAAGTATTTATGATCTAGACTGAGGTGCGGGATACCAAGACATCCCTGGCACGTATATTGAGGATACCAAGAAATCCCCGGGATACCAAGAGATCCCTAGCATATATTGAGGATACCAAGATATCTTCGGGATACCAAGTGATCCCTAGTATATTTTGAGGATACCAAGAGATCCCCGGTTATCATCCTTGCTATGAGTGGTAGTTCTTTGTGTTTTGCCTTTACCTCTGTTTCCATTATTGTACTCTTATTATCTTGTATAGACTCTTACTGTAGATTCTCAATTGCACTGCTTATCTTATCCTGTCACTTTTATATTTATTTAATCAGTAGGGTCCTTACCTTCCTCGTCACTACCCAATCGAGGTAAGGCTTGGCACTTACTGAGTATCGTTGTGGTGTACTCATGCCCTTCCTGCTCATTTTTTTCATGTGCAGATGCAGGTACCTCTACTCAGGCTTACCATTCTTGAGGCGAGGCAATTCTACGGGACTTCAAGGTATATCTGCCGCGTCCGCAGACCGAGGAGTCTCTTTCTATTCCTATATTTAGTATTTAGCCCTTTTGTACTTTTTATTCTTGTTAGACATTCCGGAGATTAGAGTTATGTAGTGTTTTTCTCAGCTTGTGAATCCGTGATTTTTCGGGTTTTGGGATAGTGTATCAGATTTTGAGAGGTTGTGTGTATATGTTGAGCGGTATTTAAATATTATTTCCTTCAGTTATTTCGGCTTTTGATTATTTATTCCAGAAGATTAGTTTGTTTCCGTATTTGTTAGGCTTACATAGTCGTAGAGACTAGGTGCCGTCACGATAATTCACGAAGAGCGAACTGGGGTCGTGACATAAAAGTCACTAATTTCTGTAAGGTTTTTGGTGAAATTGAGTGGAAATATGAGTTGAGGGAAAGGTGGGATCTGTAGTGTGAAATTTTGGGGTGATTTGGAGTGGAATTGCCTCCGTGGGCAATTTCTGGTGGGTGGCGCACAGCGGAAGTTCATTGAGAGAGGTAGGTTTATGAGAGAGATGGTTTGGGGGAGAGGGAGTTTATGGGTTCATTCAGACAATAATAAGGAAATGGGATATTAGTTTAGAGCCATTCGATCATAGAAAATGAAATGCTGAGATTAACCGTTTCAAAACATCGCCGTTTTGTTTTATTAAGGCTGGACCGGATGGGGTTGTAGGGATTGGGCTTGGGGCAGAAGGATTTTAAGGGGATTGGGCCTTTGAGAGCGTGGCGACCCAAAGGGTGATCACCTGTTTCCTTACTCTTTTTGTGCTTCTGAGGCCTTGAAAACCTCATTTTTAGTCTCCTCAATTTTGCGTGCGCAGTCCGGGCGTGTAACCGGAAAGACTAAATGTGAAATTCTGTGAAAAATACTAAAATTTGGTATTAAAATGAATAAGTTTGACTTTGGTCAACATTTTTGGTAAACGGACCCGTACCCATTATTTGACGGTCCCAGAGGGTTCGTAGAAAAATATGGGACTCAGGCATATGCCCGGAATCGAATTCCGGGGTCCCAAGCCCGAGAAATGAATTTTTGTGTGAAATTATTTTCTGAAAATATTTAAGGGAATTTGAAATAGAATTTGATTAGAACGTATTGGTATCAGGCCCGTATTTTGGTTCCGGCGCTCGGTACAAGTCTTATATATGGTGTAAGCGCTTCCTGTGAGATTTGGTTGAAAACGGACGTCATTTGATGTGTTTCGGACTTAAAATGGAAATTTGATGTTTTATGAAAACTTGGAAGAAATTATGAATTTTTAGGTTGAATTCGATGTATATGATGTTATTTTGGCGATTTAATCGCGCGGATAAGTCCGTAGGATATTTTTGAGGTTGTGTGCATATTTGGTTTGGTGCCCCGAGGGCTCGGGTGAGTTATGGATAGGCGTCGGAGTGCATTTTGAACTATGAAAAATTTCTGGTGTTTCTGACCTGCAGGCTTCGCATCGCAAATGCGAAGAATCATTCACAAATGCGAAGGCAGTCACTTTGCTCAGGGATCACAAATGCGATCATTGTATCGCAAATGCGAAAGCTGGACTCTCGCAAATGCGACATTTCTGTTCGCAAATGCGAAGTCCCCAGTTGTGCCCATGGTTCGCAAATGCGAACTATTGTTCTTAATTCCCACAAATGGTCGGGGTTCGCAATTGCGAACCCCAGTTCGCAATTCCCATATCCGCAGCCCAGCAATTTTTATACTCAGTCGTTTTTGAGTTATGTTTCACCCCATTTTCAAAATACAACTCCTTTGGGCGATTTTTCAAGAATAAGTTTCATTCCAAATCAATTGTAAGTCGATTTTTACTTAATTCCTTCAATCATTAACATCATTTGACATGTTTTCCACTTAAAATCAATGATTTTCATGGGTGAAATTGGGGGTTTTGGGTAGAACCTAGGTTTTCTAAAAATTGGGAATTTGGACCTTAATTTGAGGTCCGATTTCAAATCAAATTACATATTTGAGTTCGTGGGGGAATGGGTAATCGGATTTTGGTTCGAACCTCGGGTTTTGACCACGTGGGCCCGGGGGAAATTTTGGAATTTTTGGAAAAAACTTGGGAAATTCATTTTTATGCATTCAAATTGATTCGTTTAGTGTTTATTAAAGTAATTGAGCAATTTGTGACTAGATTCGAGCGGATTGGAGGTGGAATCGCGGGGTAAAGCGATAGTTAAGGTTTGAGTGGAATTCAAGGCATCGAGGTAAGTGTTTGGTTTAACCCTAGCTTGAGGGAATAGGAGTTGAGTCTTGTTTGCTACTTGCTAATTGATCGAGTACGATGTATAGGCGTGGTGACGAGTATCTATACATTGGTGTCTAGCATGACCGTGAGTCTTAATTTTGCTAACTGTGTACCCTTGGTTGATCCTATGAAAGTTGCGACAGAATATTAATATTAGTTGTGCCAAGAAGAAGTTGAATAGGATTGGTTATAGCTAACTCTCCCTTGTCGGGATGTTTGACTGGTTGTTATTGTTCCCTTGCCGGAAAGAGTATTAATTTGATTGTTCCCTTGCCGGGATTGTATTGTGTACTGTGTTGAAAGTGAAATGGGAGCGGGTGGTACGCACACCACGAGTGATATTGAAATGGGAGCGAGTAGTATGCCTACCACACATGATATATTGAAATGGGAGCGAGTGGTACGCCTACCACACATGATATATTGAAATGGGAGCGAGTGGTACGCCTACCACACATGATATATTGAAATGGAAGCGGGTGGTACACCTACCACAAGATATTGAGAAATGGGATCGGGTTGCATGCCTGCAACAAGATGAGTGGAATATGAAAGTTGCCTTGTCTTTTCATTATTGTTAGAAGTTAAACTGTAGATGTACGTACCAGTATTCCTGATATTTTGTTTGTATCTGTTACCCCTGAAGCATACTCCCTTCCCCAGTTAAAATTGTTATGTTCCTGCTACTTTTCCGTTGTACTTGTATATACATCTGCACAGGATTATCTGAAGTCTGGTCCGAGCCTCGTCACTACCTCGCCGGGGTTAGGCTAGACTCTTACCAGTACATGGAGTCGGTTTTGCTGATGCTACACTTTGTGCTATTTGCACAGGTCCAGGTTTCGAGCAGCAGCAGCAGCAAAATTAGTACGGGAGCAGGCCTTCAGTCAAGCGAGACCCGAGGTAGCCTTGCAGACGTCCGCATGCCCGGCGTCTCCCTTATTCTCTCTTTTTAGCCTGTTGCCTCATTGTCTTCGAGACAAACAGCTTATATTTTTCTTTCAGACCTTTGTATTTAGTATGTCTTAGCAGTTCGTGAGTATTGTGACACCAGTCTTGGGTAGAGGCTTATATTGACTATTCCGCACTTTGATTCAGTTTCTATAATTAAGACTTCCGCTATCATTTAATTTCGTTGCTTTATATTGTTTCCATAAATTGCTAAAAAGGAAAATTATGTTGTAAGCGAAAAGTAATTGAATTTGGCTTTCCTAGCTTCTACGAGTAGGTTCCATCACGACTCCCGAGGCTGGAAAGTCCAGGTCATGAAAGAGAGGCTTTTGGCCCAGATTTAAACAAGACCAACATAACTCTTATTCCTTTTCTTAGTTTCTTTTTCCCCCTTTTTAATTAAAAATCCTAATTAAGTTAATTAAGCACCAAAAATTAAGTCTTAAATCAAATCTATTTCAAACAATTGATTAATTTAACACTAATGAAAGAAAATTAATGATTTAAGAGTAAAAGCTAAGAATAAAACGATCATGGTATTTTATTTTATTTTAGATTTTCATTTAATAATGCATCTAATAAACGTAATTAAACCCTAAAGTGCAAATAGACCTAAAATGTTCTGCAATGAATATTTTAGATATTTTTATTTTTTATATAATTTTAAAATATTAAATATGCAACGAAATATAAACAACAATTAACAATAAGTTCCTAAAAATTCTATAAAAATTAAAATAATTAAAACAAATCTATTCTTGTGAATTTTATAGGAGTATTTTTCATCGGGCAAAATCCACGTGCTCACAACTACAATTAACTTAAGTAACTCCACATATCATCTCATTAATTCTGCCTCTTTCCCTTGTATGCCAAATAATATATTTGCTCATTCAGCTCCTTCTTCTCCATCTATTCTTCTTCACCAAGAATATCACAACTCTTCAATTTAAGAAGCTCAAAATTCTTATTTGGCAATTGAAACTGAGATAATAATTGATTATTATTAGAATTATTTAAATGTTGGTTTTCATGCTTAAATTTTTAGTACAAATAGTGATTCAAAAATTAATTTAAAAATCTCAAAACTCAATTGTTTGTCTTTAGAAAGTATTGAAGAAGATAAAGTGGTCTTCTTGATTTGGTACCCTTTTTTGTAACTAAATTGACGATTGGGTATTGTTTGTGTTTGGTCTTTTAGATGCTTTATTTAAACTTAGAGATCGTTTGGAACAAATTTGGATAGTTTGATCGAAATGAGAATTGTAAATTCGAAGAATATTTTGTTGAACAATATAAAATAAATTATGTCAATCAAGCAGACCTTGATGAAAAATTTAATAGATAGGCCGACTACAAACAACACAAAGTTACGCCAATCTGGTAGAGTTTAGTGAATAATTGAACAAGCACAAAATCATGTCAGCCGGATAGACTTTAATTGCACAAATATGTCGATTGCATATAACACAAAATAATACCATCTCGTAGAGTTTAGTGACCTATTGAATAAGCACAAAATTATGTCAATCGAGTAGAACTTGTAAGTAATTATCAATATAGGTAGAGTAAATATAATATAAACTCTAGTAATCACATAGATAAATCCATAAAGAGCAATAACTGTGTCTGCAAGTTTGAGGTTATTTTTATATATATTTAAGATTTAAGACAAGGACAATATCACTAATACTAATGCATAGAAGCCGCTTGGAAGCAGGTTGGGTCGTCATTCCTGCTTCCAAGGGCTATTTTGGTTTTTTTTTTAAAATTTTCTTGAAAGCTAACACGTTTAGAGCAAGTGGTGCAATATAAGAACTCGCTGCTACATACATGCCAGTGATTAATCTGCCTTCAGTCTCTCTCTATTCATCCTCATTCTTCACGCTTCATCTTCAGATTTCCTTTTCGACATCACCCGTTAATCAAAGCTCTTTTCACTTATTTGGTAATTATTTAGGTTCTTCCTTGGTTTAGTTTTATTTTCCTTACTGCCTCTGAATATCTCTTTTACGATATCTGCAATTTGTGGTTACACTTATTTGGTAATTGTTTTGGTTCTTGTTGGTTTAATTTTATTTCCCTTATTGTCCTATTCTCCTTGTGCTTCCCCCATAGTAACAACAACAAATATGCTAAATTATTAGCAGGAGTAGAAACCACGGTAGTTAAGAAATTACAGCCTTCCAAATAAGAACTGGCCAATCCATGGGTATACCATGAAGGTACCATGAAGTTACAAAGGTTGTACCTGTGAACCAACCCCCTACAGCAAAATAGGCACAAGGAAAGAGCAATAAACCGGACCAGCCTACAAAAACGAAACGGTCCCTCCATAACCAGTCATCCATATTATCAAATAAATCATTTCGTCTTTGGTAAACTTACCAAGGGCTATAGTCACAGTGATCCTCCTATTCAACTACTTCGACCATTTCCGAGCACCTCATATATTTTTCGGGGCGTCCGAAGATTCGATCATTTTGTATGGTTTCTCTTGCACTGTCCTTTCCAATGGGTTTCGAAGATAAAAATCCTTTATTGATTAGCCCTTAAACTGACCTAGGTAAATCCATGAACTTCATTGGATTATTCCTTCTGACTAATCATTTGAACCATGAATTGTCGTAATAAGAGAATTCAATCAATCCTTTATTTTGAAAGAACTCTTCAAGGACCAAGCGATCCCTTTCCTTCATACTTCATATAAATAAATCTAAAACTCCAGAGTATATCTTTCCACGAATCGAAAGAAAAAAGACCGTTCGATCGAATATTTATTTCTAGATTCTTTTATCTATTAGAAAAAGAGATAATCTACTATTTTTCCTTTTAGAAAATTGAAAATTCAATAAAAATAAATAAGAGACTGGAAATGAAAGTCTGTTTCTCGGATCTATTCTTCATCACACTGTTGGAACAAAACAAAAATACCGGATGCAACGATATTGAAATATTTGGTACATGAAGCCACGATCTGATAGATATACATCGAAATCTACAATCTACTTAATATAATATAGATATATAATCTAGAGAGAAATTAATGATGAAATTAATCTTTGATCTAGAATTAAAGAAAGATAATAAATGGCTATTATGGTGTGACTTGGAAGAAAGGTTTCTCTGTAGAGGAAAGGAATAACAATTTATTCCTGTAATTTTTCCAATAGAAAATCTAGTAACAAGAATATTTAATCGAAAATATCGACAAAATCTTGTGGAGTCCAAAAAAAATAAAATTAAAAAAAATCAACTGCTCTAATTACATCTCTATCGAATTTTAATATCAGAATAGCGGATATAGTCATGATTCAATAGGTCAGGTCCACTTACTTTTTCTTTTATTGGTTTCTAACCTTTCGAATGAATTTGGTTGGTGTAATGGAAAATAGGAATATTCGGTGATTCAAGAAGTGACTTTTCATTATTCAGAAATTCATAATAATGAAAATTGGCTTAGGAAATGTTCGACTTTATAACTAAGTCTCCACCTCTGGTATACCAGTTATCGTGCCCACGGTAAACAATAGGTTGCCAAGTGCGGAGCGGATAACTGCCGAAAGAACCTAAGTAGTAAGCCCACCCCAAGATGAGTGCTCTCCTATTCCAACTTCCCCAGAGCCTCCGGTAGCACAGCCGAGACAACGACGGGTTCTCTGCCCCTGCGGGGATGGAGGGATAGGAGTGTTTTTGAGAATTCAAGATAAGGTCACTGTGAGACGAGTCGTTTATCATTATGATAGGTGTCGAGTGGAAGTGCAGTGATGTATGCAGCTGAGGCATCCTAATAGACAGGTAGACTTGAACCTTGTTCCTACATGACCTGATCAATTCGATCAGGCACTCACCATCTATTTTTATTGTTCAAATCTTTGGCAACACGAAAAAACCATTGTTCAACTCTTTGACAACATGAAAAAATCAAAACCTCTGCCCTTCCTCTCTATCTATCCAAGGGATGGAAGGGCAGAGGCCGTTGGTGTCCCCTTCATTTAAGAATTGGGGCCTCACAACCAAGGAAGAACCTAAATAATTACCAAATAAGTGAAAAGAGCGTCAATTAACCGGTGATGTCGAAAAGGAAATCTAAAGATGAAGCGCGGAGAACAAGGATGAACAGAGAGAGACGGAAGACAGATTAATTGCTGGCAAGTATGTAGCAGCGAGTTCTTATATCGCACCACTTGCTCCACACATGTTAGCTTTCAAGGAAATTTAAAAAAAAAAAAAAAAAAAAAAACAAAATAGCCCTTGGAAGCAGGAATGACGACCCTGACCTGCTTCCAAGCGGCTTCTATATTTTAGTATATCTGCAATTTGTGGTTACACTTATTTGATAATTGTTTTGGTTCTTGTTGGTTTGATTTTGTTTCCCTTATTGTCCTATGAATACCCCTTTTATGATTTTTGCAGTTTATGGTTTCTAAGTCTATTCAGTTTGTTTTTCCTGCATTTTGTTTACAAGTCAAGGATGAACGAAAGGCTCAAGGAATGAATTATCCTTAAATTATGGCAGTTTGGATTTATCATTAGAATCTAAAATAATTATTCTCACACCCCCTTTTTACTACCCCGGAAGGGGTATATGGGAGTTTTTTCCAATTTAAGTGATAATCGAAATGGGATTGTTATTTAAGATCAGAGACGATACTTGGGATAATTTATGATGTCTCAAGTCACCGGTTTAGAATCCCAAATCGAGAAAAAATTGACTCTGTTTTACAGTTCGCGAACACAAAAATCCGGGTAAGGAATTATGTTAACCCGAGAGAAGGTGTTAGGCATTCCCAAGTTTTGTGGTTTTAGTACGGTCGCTCAACTGTTATTATTGACCTATTTATTTGATTTTAAAAATATCTTTGAAACCTATGTGCATTTTTTATTCCTTTTTAACTGCTTTTTTTAATCCGAGTATTATACAACTAATTATTTGGTTACCTAGGATCCACAATATATTTATTTTATTAACAAGATTAAATGTGGCCGGGTCACATAAATGTACCCTCGGATTTAAGAAATTAAGTGTCACAACCACGTCATGGGAATCGTACCCGTAGCTACGATAATTTATTTAATTAACTCGCCTAAAGCAAACTACAAATATTCACAAGATGTGTAGTTCCTAATTCAATGGGTGTGAGCAAAGGGCCCGAGATTATGGGGTACCTTTACTAAGTTTCAAGCTCATTCCCTCTTAAGCTCCTAATTTCATATATTTGACAAAGCACGCAAAAGAATTGATCGCCCAAAGCACACCACGAAATGGTGGACTACTCTTAAGCACAATGAAGATTAAACGATATGACTGAACCTTGGTATAAATGTGAGAGGATTTTCATATTACTGTATCGAACGTGTGACACGAACAAAGCAAGTACTACATATGAGACATTAAATCTGCAGACTCTCTATGGTTGGAACACTCTTGAGCTTAAGTAGAATCTATTGATGTTAAAAGCATGATTATCTTTAATTCAATTAACTAAAACTTTCAAGGTTGTTCTCTGCTCATTCCACTTCAAGACTAACATAGAGGGGGAATCAAGATCTCATTTTACATGAATACTACCTCAGTTCGTTCACGGATAGAAGAAACTCACAAGTATTAACAAACCACAGACGGGAAAACGACGGCAAGTCGCAATTGTTGGGATATACTATTAACCATGCGGTTTAGACATAGTATTATATTTTATTCTTTATGGAACAATTATTTATTTAATTTATTCAATTCAATAAAGTACTGTTTTAAATAGATCATTTTGTTACATGTGTCCTTTTAGTTATGTAGTAGACAATTTAGTGTATGGAGTCTTAGCTCATGCACAGAAGATTAAATTGTTGGTTCTCATAATTAATAAACTATGTTCACAATCAACGATATTGTTGGACAAAATATATTGATGATTGTAGCACAAGATTATTGTATCATTTTTCTTGATTATGGGAGTAGGTTTACTCCAACCTCTTGTGCTAGTATACTCAGTATATATTGAACGGACCAAGTAGAGAAAAGGTATTTTTATACTGAATACATATAAAACATTTTCTCTGATTCATTAAATGAACCTTATACTCCTAATCTTGATATAATTATTATGATCAATGTGATTTGTTTATTGTCTTGATTTATCAAAAGGTACGACTCTATTTAGAGTTAGTATATGCCTAATAAATTGGACAATAACAAATAACATTTATAAATAATCATTAGTTGATAGAATCCATGACTTGTTTTTTGGGTTTGATAATACACCTTTCTATAAGCTTATAAGTATTCATGTGAAAACCCGGTCGGTGAATTTTGTCCGTCACATGAGATAGTTTAAGCGGGATTATAAAGGATTTAATTAGTTAATTGAATTAAATTTTTAGTCATTTAATTTAATTAACATGGGGAGTTAAAATAAGTGTTGATAAATTTATGAAATTCATATTAAGGAATTCAATTGCAGTTTTTTAGTGGAATAAATTGTAATTAATTATAGTAAGAATTAATTCATTCTAATTTAGAATTAATACTATAATTGGTAGCCTCTTATTATTTCTGTGGTCCTTGCTATACCTAGTAATAACCTGGACGGACTTAGGTAAAAAGTAGCTTGGGAGAAAAATTACCTTTTTGAGTTGGAGTAGGATTCTACTTATGGAATCCTACTCCACACGATTTTGAGCCTCTTTTAGGGCTTAATTTCATGTATAAAAAGGAGACAGGTTTCTCCCATTAAAAACCCTAGAGTTGTATTGTTCTTGCCCACCCAAAAGCAAAAGTGTTCAAGGTTTTACTAGGCATATAGCAGAAGACTACAGCCCTGGATTCTTGCTGCTTGGAGAATTTGTGCAACTATTTCAAGAGGTTAGTGTTCCTGATCTCGTTATTATCCCGTTGTTTGGTTTACATGTAACTGATGCCTGGTTGAATACTTGCTTCCGTTGCGCATGTTCTAACAATTGGTATCAGACACCGTCTTACATCTAACTAGATAATGTAATACAGCAGGCATAGAGTAAAATTAAAACGTGTTATTCATCAATACATGTTTCGGATAATTATTCTATGTTAAAAACGTGAATGTTTTGTATGATATTCTGTAATTTTGGATTCATAAGACAACTTTTGGATTAATCCTGTCAAAACACATTTCTGAAATCACGTCTTGTTTGGTCGCGGTCCGGGCGTAACCGCGGTAGGACTGCGGCAGAACACTCCCTCTGATTCTGAAGGTCACTCTAGCCGCGATCCTGGCGTAACCGCGGTAGGGCCGCGGCAGTACATGCAACCTTAGCAAAACACGCAATTTTAGGCCCTAAACCCTAAATTAAACGGGTTTTACAGTAATATAATGAATTTATATGTTGACATACGTCTTCTTCCACATCGAATAAATTCATTATAGATGATTACTGTGTTCTTCTTTAGCCTCTAGTTATTTCATTACTTGTATTAACACTCCAACTAAGTTACATGTTGATTGAATGAAACTAGAGTTTTATAAAAAGTGATATTTACCTATCTTAAATTAACAGTTTACTCTCCATCTGAGTTGGTCCTGTTTAAATTTACGGGGTTAATATCTGACATCACTCATGTATTTTGCATGAATAGTTAAGTTTTCCTAACGAATCTAATTGTTCACTGAGCATGGTTATATGTGTAATGTGTAATTTTGAATTTAATCATTATTAATACATAACTAATGATCTATTTTAATGTGAATATCTCTCAGATTAACCATGTCTTCATTCAACCCACTTACCTCAATTTTGAACCAAAACAAGTTAGATGGACCGAATTATGTTGACTGGAAAAGGAACCTTGATATTGTCCTAACTACTGAAAGTTACAAATTTGTAATCACTAAGGAGTGCCCAGAAAAACCTGAAAATGCTACCGATGATCAGGTTAAGGCCTATGACAAATGGGTTAAGGCTGATGAGATGGCGTGATGTTACATTCTTGCCTCTATGGCAAATGTTTTGCAATATCAGCATCAGTCTATGGGGTCTGCTTATGATATGCTTGAAAGTCTCAAAGAGATGTTCGGTGAGCAAAATCGTGCAGCTAAGCAGATAGCCATGAAAGCCCTTCTGAACACTAATATGTCTGAAGGATCATCGGTCAGGGACCATGTTCTGAAGATGATGAGTCTTCTGAATGAACTGGAGGTCCTTGGAGCTGTGATTGATAAGGAGTCTCAAGTTGAGATGGTTTTGCAGACTCTGCCTGACAGTTTTCAACAGTTTCGCTTGAACTATGATATGAATAAAATGGATTTGTCACTAGCGAAATTTTTGAATGAGCTGCAAGCGGCAGAATCTATTATCAAATAACAAGCTCCAGTTGTGGCACTCAGTATTGAGAAAGCGTCGGTTTCTAAGTCGAAAGGAAATAAGAAAAAGAAGAAGGCTCAAAAGGTTCTGGCACCTGGTGGTGCGGCTGGTGTGAAAAATCCCAAAGGCAAGTGCTATCATTGCAAGCAACTCGGGCATCACAAGAAGCAATGCCCTGCCTATCTGGCAAAGTTGAATAAGCAAGGTAATTCAAATTTAAATGTCGTTGAAACTTGTTTAGCGGCTGTTTCTACCATGTTTTGGTATGTAGATTCGGGAGCCACTAATCACATATGTACTACTTTGCAGGGGTGTCAGGAAACGCGGCGGCTAAATGAGAATGAAGTTTGCGTTTTTCAAGCAAATGGCGAGCCAGTAACAGCTTTAGCTTTAGGAGATATTAGAGATTTGTTTAGTAGTGATAGAGTTTTAGTTTTAAAAGATGTTCTCTATGTACCTTCTATTATAAGGAATTTGATTTCGGTTTCGAAAATAATGGATGCTGGTTATAATGTTTATTTTGCTAATAACTCTGCTGTTATTAAGTTTCATAAACGTTTTATCTCCAAAGCAGCTAGAGTACATGACCTTTTTGTTCTTAATATATCTCCTCATGTGCTACAACAACCAAAAGAACTGAATAACATTAATCTAACACATAAAAGAAAACGTATTTCTGAAGTGAGTCAAACTTATTTATGGCACTTACGTCTAGGCCATATAAATCTAAATAGGATTTCGAGATTGGTCTCTGATGGCCTTTGAGTTCATTGAAAGTGGAGTCACTACAAACATGTGAATCCTGTTTAGAAGGTAAAATGACCAAGAGACATTTTCCATCAAAAGGAAATAGGGGCAGTGAATAGCTAGAATTGATTCACTCTGATTTGTGTGGTTCCATGAATATACAAGCAAGAGGTGGTTTTGAGTATTTTGTGACTTTCACAGATGATTACTCAAAATATGGATATATCTATCTGTTGCGGCGTAAGTCTGAATGCTTTGAGAAATTCAAAGAATATAAGACGGAAATAGAGAAACGACATGGTAAATATATCAAAACATTGCGATCTGATCGTGGTGGTGAATACCTTTCTGCGGAATTCATAAAATACTTATCAGATAATGGAATTAAATCTCAACTATCTGCCCCAGGAACACCACAACAAAATGGTGTGACAGAAAGAAGAAATAGGACTCTTATGGGAATGGTTAGATCAATGTTAAGTTATTCCGATTTACCTCTTTACTTTTGGGGATATGCTTTAGAAACAGCAAACTACATTCTTAATTTGGTTCCTTCAAAGTCAGTACCTTCAACTCCAATAGAATTGTGGACTGGGCAAAAGCCAAGTTTACGACACATTCGGGTTTGGGGTTGTCCAGCACATGTGCTGAAAGGGAAAGCGGATAAATTGGAATCAAGGACAGAAGTATGCATTTTAATTGGATATCCAAAAGGAACAAAAGGCGGTTTGTTTTATTGTCCTAAAGAAAAGAAGGTAATTGTTACGACAAATGCCACCTTTTTAGAGGAGGACTATCTAACGAACCATACTCCTAGAAGTAAACTAGTTTTACAGAAATTAGATAATAGAATAACTAATGACTCACCTCTTGAACGTATACCGGAAGCCAGCAGTGACATACCACTCCATTATCGTAGTGGGAGAAATCTCAATAGGCATCAGATTGCACAAGAACTATTGCCTAACATCTCACTACCCCAAAGTAGTGGAAGTAATGTTGAGTAAACTCAGATTGTTGAGCAACCTCAGGTTGTTCAACAACCTGAAATTGTTATGCAACCTGAAGAATCCGAGAGCCTCTCTCGCCGCAGTCCTGGCGTAACCGCGGTAGGACTGCGGCAGAACAATGCCTTTGATTCTACAGGACCCTCTAGCCATGGTCCTGGCATAACCGCGGTAGGACCGCGGCAGAACAATGCCTCTGATTCTGACAGCCAATCACTCCAGGAAGAAGTCAATGATATCCTAGCACCGTCTGGTGTGGAAAATAACATTGACGCTTCAGTTCAAGGAAATGGTGATGTGATTCAACAATAAAATCAGCCACTACCTGTAGTGACTAGTCGTAGTGGGAGAATTATTAGAAAACCTCTCAGGTTTCCGCTCTTGGGAGAATCTTATGATAGAATCCCTGAAGAGCCTAATACAGAACCTATTAATTACGACAAAGCACTACATGATAAAGATGCTAATAATTGGGTTGATGCTATGAAATCTGAAATGGAGTCCATGTACTCAAATGAAGTCTGGGATCTTGTAGAACCACCTACTGGAGTCAAACTCATAGGTTGTAGATGGATCTATAAGAAAAAGAGAGGAGTGGGTGGAAAAGTGAAAACTTTTAAAGCTAGGCTTGTCGCAAAAGGGTTTACTCAAAAAGAAAGGATCGATTATGAGGAAACCTTTTCGCCAGTAACCATGCTTAAATCCGTAAGGATTCTCTTGTCCATTACGGCTCATTACGATTATGAGATCTGGAAAATGGATATCAAGACCTCTTTTCTAAATGGAAGTCTTGATGAGTGCACCTATATGGCACAACCAGTTGGTTTCATAAAAAGTGGAAATGAGCACATGTTGTGTAAATTAAAGAAATCCATTTATGGATTGAAACAAGCTTCTAGGGCATGGAACACTTGTTTTAACGCATCGATTAAAACATTCGGTTTTGATCAATGTGAAAATGAGTCTTGTGTCTATAAGAAGTGGAGTGGAGATAAAGTTACATTTTTGGTCTTGTACGTAGATGATATTTTGCTCATAGGAAACAATGTGAGCATGTTTATTTCAGTAAAGGAATGGTTGTCCTCACGTTTCGATATGAAAGACTTGGGACAGGCAGTACATATCCT
Organism: Nicotiana glauca; assembly: GCA_026770625.1. Classification (NCBI taxonomy): domain Eukaryota; kingdom Viridiplantae; phylum Streptophyta; class Magnoliopsida; order Solanales; family Solanaceae; genus Nicotiana; species Nicotiana glauca. Next base: position 39,729 of record MU743190.1, read on the forward strand.
TGGGATCAAGCTTATGCGAGATCGCAAGCAAAGGATAATAGGCTTATCCCAAGCACTTTATATTGATACTATTCTCACCAGGTTTAGCATGCAAGATTCCAAGAAAGGGTTTCTCCCCTTTAGACATGGAATCTCTCTGTCAAGAGATCAGTCCCCAAAAACGACTGATGAGGTAGAAAAGATGAAGGCGGTCCCTTATGTTTCTGCTGTAGGGAGTCTTATGTATGCAATGCTATGTACTAGACCTGATATTTGCTTTGCCATTGGCATGGTTAGCAGATTTCAGTCTAACCCTGGTCGAGAACACTGGACTGTTGTTAAGCATATAATCAAGTACCTGAAAAGGACTAGGGATTATATGTTGGTGTATCACTCAGGTGATGTTGCACCCATTGGCTATACTGATTCAGATTTCCAATCAGATAGAGACTCTAGAAAATCTACCTCATGGTATGTTTTTACTTTGGGAGGTGAAGCCATAAGTTGGAGGAGCATCAAGCAATCGTGTGTTGCTGATTCCACCATGGAAGCCGAATATGTGGCTGCGTCTGAAGTAGCCATAGAGGTTGTTTGGCTCAGAAACTTTCTAAAAGAGCTTAATGTGGTTCCTTCGGTTCAAGCACCAATTGTACTTTATTGTGACAATAGTGGTGCAGTTGCAAACTCGAAGGAACCAAGAAGCCATAAAAGAAGTAAGCATATTGAGCGTAAATATTACTTAATTCAGGACATAACTCAGAGAGGTGATGCAAGAGTGTTGAAGATTACGTTAGAGGACAATTTGGCAGACCTGTTTACAAAGAGCTTGACACAGAAGATTTTTGACAAGCATGTAGAAGGAATGGGTGTTAGAGTAGTAGACGCATGGTTATGAGTCTAAGTGCGAGATTGTTGGGATATACTATTAACCATGCGGTTTAGACATAGTATTATATTTTATTCTTTATGGAACAATTATTTATTTAATTTATTCAATTCAATAATGTACTGTTTTAAATAGATCATTTGTTACATGTGTGTCCTTTTAGTTGTGTAGTAGACAATTTAGTGTATGGAGTCTTAGCTCATGCACAGAAGATTAAATTGTTGGTTCTCATAATTAATAAATTATGTTCACAATCAAAGATATTGTTGGACAAAATATCTTGATGATTGTAGCACAAGATTATTGTATAATTTGTCTTGATTATGGGAGTAGGTTTACTCCAACCTCTTGTGCTAGTATACTCAATGTATATCGAACGGACCAAGTAGAGAAAAGGTGTTTTTGTACTGAATACATATAAAATATTTTCTCTGATTCATTAAATGAACTTATACTCCTAATCTTGATATAATTATTATGATCAATGTGATTTGTTTATTGTCTTGATTTATCAAAAGGTACGACTCTATTTAGAGTTAGTATATGCCTAATAAATTGGACAATAACAAATAACATTTATGAATAATAATTAGTTGATAGAATCAATGACTTGTTTTTTGGGTTTGATAATACACCTTTCTATAAGCTTATAAGTATTCATGTGAAAATCCGGCCGGTGAATTTTGTATCCGTCACATGAGATAGTTGAAGCGGGATTATAAAGGATTTAATTAGTTAATTGAATTGAATTTTCAGTGATTTAATTTAATTAACTGGTATTTGAAATCTTAACATGGGGAGTTAAAATAAGTGTTGATGAATTTATGAAATTCATATTGAGGAGTTCAATTGCAGTTTTTTAGTGGAATAAATTGCAATTAATTATAGTAAGAATTAATTCATGCTAATTTAGAATTAATACTATAATTGGTAGCCTCTTATTATTTCTGTCACGACCCAATTTCTATACCTGGTCGTGATGGCGCCTCTCGTGAAGACAAGGCCAGCCAACTAACCCAAATCCTCGCTTTAACAATTATTAAACATAAATGAATAGAAAGTACAACTTAAAGGCATTAAAATGTATTAATTACCACCCAACACAACCCGACCGAGGTGTCACAAGTCACGAGCATCTAAAACAAGACTGAACACCACTACAGGTCCAATAATATATACAAAATGAAATCTGAAGTTCACAAGATGAACTCGGTGCCGCGAACGCTGGCGGTCACCTTGCTCAGCTACAATGGTAATACCTTCCATCCACTAATAACCCGCTGCCGGGTGAACAATACATGCAACTGCACGCAAGGTGCATGGAGTAAAGTGAATTCTCCAACTCAGTGAGTAATAAAGGTAAATAATAACTGAGCAGCAAGAAACCACGTAAAGCAAGTCATCATGCTATACAGTACAGTGTAACCCTTTTGAGAAAACAATGAAATCGTGAAAACTTTAGCAATAATGTGGCTCAGTTTAAAACCTCTTTCAGTAATATCCTTTTTCCAACAGTTAAGCAAATGAATGCGAAAAAGATAGTGCAAGTCAGCACATAAGTCAGCCTCTCGGGCACAACACTCTATTAACAAATAATACCAGGCTGTCAGGTAAGCAGTGTAAGAGGTAGCATGGAAGCCAATGAAATGCGAGTGCCAAAATGTCATGACAAATATTATAACGTAAGAACAAATGCATGAGTGCAATATAATGCGTATGATGGTACACTCCAGTACCCGCTGCAGCGTGCAGCCCGATCCATTTAACGTCGACGACGCTTACTGGGGGTGTGTACAGACTCCGGAGGGGCTCCTACAGCCCAAGCGCAATATCAGCCATATCGTGGCATCAAACAGGCTCTCGGCCTCAATATCAATATATATATATATATATATCATCGCTGCGGCGTGTAGCCCGATCCATTTAACGTCGACAGCGCTCACTGGGGGTGTGTACAGACTCCGGAGGGGCTCCTACAGCCCAAGCGCAATATCAGCCATATCGTGGCATCAAACAGGCTCTCGGCCTCAATATCAATATATATATATATATATATCATCTTTGCGGCGTGCAGCTCGATCCATATCAAAGGAAAACATCCTCACTATCGGGTCCTCGACCCATCTCAGTCAAATAAGTTCACAACCAATCGGGCCTGACATACTATAGGGATCTCAGCCCTCATATCCTTTTCCCTTTAATATTCATGTATAAACACAGTAATTATATTGTTTTTAATAGTTGAAAGAATGACTGAGAGTATACGTTATGCACACACGTGAGGAAAAAACATAAGGATCCCCTAAGGATTCTACAGGTCGGCACAAGGCCCCAAACATGGCAATCAGCCCATAGTATGATGATAACAAGTAGTTTCAGTCAAATACGCAGTAAAATCAACAATCGGGACGGACCAAGTCACAATCCCCAACGGTTCTCTACCCCACGCTCATATCCGGCGTGCCAGTCACCTCAATACAGCACTATGATGTGCAAATCTGGGGTTTCAAACCCTCAGGATATCATTTACAAGTATTACTCACCTCGAACCGGTGAAATCTATAGCCTGCGATGCCTTTGCCCCTCAAATCGGCCTCCACGCGCGTCGTATCTAACAAAAATCATACCGAATACATCACACTATGCCAAGGGAACAATACCCAATCGAAAACAATCAAAATATAGCAAAAATCTCGAAACTAGCAAAACTCGGGCCCCGGGCCCACTTCTCGAAAAATTACAAAACTTACATTACTGGATTCCTCGTCTCGCCACGAGCCCATACATACCAAGAACTCCCAAATCCGAGCTCAAATGACCTATAAATTCCCGATTTGAAATATCAAAAACTCAAGCCCTAACTTTACCCCTTTTGGTGAATTTCAACCAATTTCTATGTTAAATCTATCATAATCTCATGTATTTACGCCAAGGGACTTGCCTCCAATCGATTCCTAGTCAAATCAAGCTCCCAAGGTCGCCCAACAATGGTAGAAATTAACCCAAGCTCGCGGATGAAATATTAAATAAAAACCCTTCTGAACAGTCCAGTTTTTGATTCTGCAGTCCCGCTTTCGCTTATGCGGGACCGCTTTTGCGGCCAGATTTCCGCTTTTGCGGTCTTCATTAAACTTCCAAAAATTCGCTTTTGCGGTTCTACTTTCGCACCAGCGATACCGCTTCTGCGGTCCTCTCTTCCGCTTCTACGGAACCTGCCTTCCATCTCCTCGTTGCTTCTGCTATCACAGCTCCGCTTAAGCGGCTCCGCTTCTGCGGTCGAAGACCCGCAGAAGCGAAAATACCAGAAACAGCATGCCTTCAGCTGTATGAAATTCCAAAAACTCCCCGTTAGCCATCCGAAATCATCCCGAGGCCCTCGGGACCTCAACCAAAAGCACCAACATAACCCATAACATCATTCAAACTTGTTCCAATCATCAAAAGACATCAAACAACGCTAAAACCATCAAATCGCATCGGATTCAAGCCAAAGTTCTTTAAAAACTTCTGAAACACCACATTCGATCAAAAACCCGACCAAACGATGTCCATTGACCTAAAACTTTGCACACATATCCAAAATCACCTAACGAAGCTACTGCAACTCTCGGAATTCCATTCAGACCCTCAGATCAAAATCTCACCTATCAACCGGATTTCACCAAAATACTAACTTCGCCAATTCAAGCCTAATTCTACACCGGACCTCCAAAATCAATTCCGATCACGCTCCTAAGTCACAAATCATCCCCCGAAGCTAACCGAATCACCGGAAATCACATCTGAGCCATCTAACTCAATAGTCAACGTTCGGTTGACTTTTCCAACTTAAGCTTTCCTTAAAGAGACTAAGTGTCTCATTTCTTATCAAAATCAATCCAAATCAACTCTAACACACCACATACCGATAACGAAACATGAAGAAGCATGAAATGGGGGAAACTGAGCAATAACACATGAGGCAACGGGTCGGGTCGTCACATCCTCCCCAACTTAAACAAATGCTCCTCCTCGAGCGTACCCAGAGTTGTACTAGAAGCAACCCAATAGCTGAATGACCTTACCGAGAATATACCCGGGGTGATCCCTCGTCACCCTTTCTCGCATAGGTCCGATAACACAGTATAGCTGAAATTTCACAGTCCATCTGAACCATAGAACTACCCTTTTTCACTTCAGAAACCATCAATACGATCAAAACCTCACACCTATACTTTGAATAGTCTCGAACCAGCTGTAATAACCCATACTTGCAACCTCAATGAAATCATATGATATACCACATAATCCAAGCATCCAAAACGATAACTTCTATTCATAGTGGTTACCCACAACAACCAAATACCGATAGAAAACCTCTTATTAGCTAAAGTTTCACTCCAATACTTTCGTAGACTGCCCTCGATAAATAAAACACGTGATAAACCGTAACCATTCCTCAGGTCACCCATACATGAAGCCACTTCCTTGTTGACTAATACCACAATAGATTTTCGGGCTAAACCTCGATATAAACCCTCTAACCAGCTGAAATCACATGTGTTCGCATTCATTAATGACTCCAACGATCACCTCGAATTCAACACACCACCCTGGTGATACGATACCTCAATACAGGCCTAAGACACAACTTGCATAATGCACGCACCATTAAGGAACGGTCTGGACATACTCAAATCATGACAAATGACTCAAACGAAAGAGTTGTACCCCAAGCTCAACAGTACCATTACAACACAAAGCTGAGGATCCGTCTCACATCATAGAATAGAGCACACAAGTCTAACCCGCAAGGTCATATCGCCACATAGACTCGCTATGGTGCACGATCCTACCCAACCACTGCTCCACGTGAGACACCTCAAGTCACTATACTCGAAATTGACAACCACGCATGATTGATATTTGGAACCCAAACAAATCATCATACCCATGGTGAAGCAAGTAATATTCACCATACAATCCTGAAAGGACACAACCGGTGCATCATTCGCCGAGCAACACCCAATACGGACTTTCCTTAGAAACCAGGAAGCAAGGCATACAAAGTAGCATACGGAAAAATATTCTCAACATGACACTGTTGCGGCGTGCAACCCGATCCAGATAACATACCCGTGGCGGCATGCCACCCAATCCAGACAAATATCTCACATAGGGAGATGCACATCAAGCCAAATTTGCTCATCATAACAAATACCGAGTATCGGTCGTAAGCATACCGAGTGCATAATGATATCTACATATAGCGTTGTAAGCTACAAAACTCAAACACAAATGAGGTCCCCTCCCCCTTAAGGTCCACTATGAATCTCGATAGCACCGCACTATATGTGCCCACGGCCCGAAAATCATAACGCCTCATAGCACAAAAAAAGCAACTCATAGATCTCCCCAAATCAATAGCAGGTTCAATAACGATCGAATCAACCTATCCTTTATCAATACAATTCGGGGCCAACCAAGCCAACTCAAGCTAAACACGTATCCAATCAGCTTACTAACAAACTCATTGCCAAGAAGCCTGAAGCTGCTCCTTCCACTACTATAACTCATGTGGGAGCCGTACGATACGATGCCCGACACCAAATCAATACTAAAATCCACAATCTCGCCTGGTGACATGCCCGGCCACAAGGAACGCATCCGAAAAAGTCCCTCAATACCGGAACTGAATCAATGGTAGAAACCTCTACACTGACATCCGCCACAAAGGCCCCATTAAGGAAAGCAATCTTTCCCAGCCGTCCGTTGGTCTTTGGGATGCAAACCACTCTGCTAGAACATAATCCGATGTACCTCGCCACGCAACCTATGGCGTTTTCCGACATAGCCCATAGAACAATAGTCTAGAATAACCCAACACTGAGACAACTAGTCTACACCCCAATATCATATCCAGAATCTAATATATCAAGCAAAGAAAGATCCACTCGGGCTTCCCAATCCCAATAGCCGCTAACGGTACCGATACACACGATCCATAACCACTACATAGCCTGAATATGAGAACTCCCAGTCTCCAACTCCATATAGCACATGAATCACTGTACCTGATCCCAAATTCTGCCGTATGAATACATATTACATCTCAAGTACCCAATCATTCCATGAAAGATATTCTTAAAATTTCCCAGTGCCATCAAACAACTCAGACATCAGCAGTCTATCTAACAAGAACGCGCCGCATTACTACCGAAGTATCATCAGCTAAGTCACATTACCCCTTTTCGAGACAAATACTCTCGTCAAATCACTTCCAATTAGTAGTATCATTTCTTCGTTATCTGAGGCTACTCTTCACTTAAGAGTTTTATGAACTTCTTTTCAGAACTGAACTGTAACTCACCTAGCCAACAACTTCCACTGATCCCATTTGGAAGAAAATCCTTACGCATTCCGTGCTTCTCATGCCCATAGGAGATATATACATCTCCAAACCACGGTGAAACCTAACAAGAATTCTTCCCCAATTCCCTTTGCACAAGCTAAACTGTCAGGACTGAATCCTTCTAACTAGACCAGACTAGACAAGCTGTCAGCACTCAAGAGCTTTGCTGCACAATACCTGTAAGGGCTCATTACCTCGAACACATACAAAGAAATTAATCATATCCTTACCATACCGATTCGGTCCACTATCAAGCTATTCCATCTATCTGATTTCCTTTGTGATTCATCATCCACTTGAAATTCCTTCTTGATGTAGCACCACAATGCCTAAACCCAGGCTTACGACACGAGACCAACTTGTCACGACCCAATTTCTATATCCGGTCATGATGGCGCCTCTCGTGAAGACAAGGCCAGCCAACTAACCCAAATCCTCTCTTTAATAATTATTAAACATAAATGAATAGAAAGTACAACTTAATGGCATTAAAAACTATTAATTACCACCCAACACAACCCGATCGGGGTGTCACAAGTCACGAGCATCTAAAACAAGACTGAACACCACTACAAGGCCAATAATATATACAAAATGAAATCTGGAGTTCACAAGATGAACACCGGTGCCGCGAACGTTGGCGGTCACCTAGCTCAGCTACAATGGTAATACCTTTCATCCGTTAATAACCCGCCGCCGGGCGAACAATACCTGCAACTGCACGCGAGGTGCATGGAGTAAAGTGAGTACTCCAACTCAGTGAGTAATAAAGGTAAATAATAATTGAGCAGCAAGAAACCACGTAAAGCAAGTCATCATGCTATACAGTATAGTGTAACCCTTATGACAAAACAGTGAAACCGTGAAAACTTTAGCAATAATGTGGCTCAGTTTAAAACCTCTTTCAGTAATATCCTTTTTCCAACAGTTAAGCAAATGAATGAGAAACAGATAGTGCAAGTCAGCACATAAGTCAGCCCCTCGGGCACAGCACTCTATTAACAAATAATACCAGGATGTCAGGTAACCAGTGTAAGAGGTAGTATGGAAGCCAATGAAATACGAGCGCAGAAATGTCATGACAAATATTACAACATAAGAACAAATGCATGAGTGCAATGCAATGCATATGATGGTACACTCCGATACCCGCTGCGGCATGCAGCTCGATCCATTTAACGTCGACGGCGCTTAATAGGGGTGTGTACAGACTCCGGAGGGGCTCCTGCAGCCCAAGCGCAATATCAGCCATATCGTGGCATCAAATAGGCTCTCGGCCTCAATATCAATATATATATATCATCGCTGCGGTTTGCAGCCTGATCCATTTAACGTCGACAACGCTCACTGGGGTGTGTACAGACTCTGGAGGGGCTCCTACAACCCAAGCGCAATATCAGCCATATCGTGGCATCAAACAGGCTCTCGGCCTCAATATCAATATATATATATATATCATCGCTGCGGCATGCAGCCCGATCCATATCAAAGGAAAACATCCTCACTATCGGGTCCTCGACCCATCTCAGTCAAATAAGTTCACAGCTAATCGGGCATGACATACTATATGGATCTCAGCCCTCATATCATTTTCTCTTTAATATTCATGTATAAACACAGTAATTATATTATTTTTAACAGTTGAAAGCATGACTGAGAGTATATGTTATGCACACACGTGAGGAAAACACATAAGGCCCCAAACATGGCAATCAGCCCATAGTATGATGATAACAAGTAGTTTCAGTCAAATACGCGGTAAAATCAACAACCGGGACAGACCAAGTCACAATCCCCAACGGTGCTCTTCCCCATGCTCATATCCGACGTGCAAGTCACCTCAATACAGAACTATGATGTGTAAATCCGGGATTTCAAACCCTCAGGATATCATTTACAAGTATTACTCACCTCGAACCGATGAAATCTCTAGCCCGCGATGCCTTTGCCCCTCAAATCGACCTCCACGCGCGTCGTATCTAACCAAAATTAGAGAGAATACATCACACTATGCCAAGGGAACAATACCCAATCGAAAATAATCAAAATATAGCAAAAATCTCGAAACTAGCGAAACCCAGGCCCCAGACCCACTTCTCAAAAAATTACAAAACTTACATTACCGGATTCCTCGTCACGCTACGAGCCCATACACACTAAGAACTCCCAAATTCGAGCTCAAATGACCTATATATTCCCAATTTGAAATATCAAAAACTCAAGCCCTCGCTTTACCCCTTTTGGTGAATTTCAACCAATTTCCATGTTAAATCTATCATAATCTCATGTATTTAAGCCAAGGGACTTATCTCCAATAGATTCCCAGTCAAATCTTCCTTAAATTCTCGCCAAAAGCTCCCAAGGTCGCCCAACAATGGTAGAAATTAACCCAAGCTCGCAGATGAAATATTAAATAAAAACCCTTCTGAACAGTCTAGTTTTTGCTTCTGCGGTCCCACTTTCGCTTATGCGGGACCGCTTCTGCGGCCAGATTTTCGCTTTTGCGGTCTTCATTAAACTTCCAAAAATTCACTTCTGCGGTTATACTTTCGCACCAGCGGTACCGCTTCTGTGGTCCGCTCTTCCGCTTCTACGGAACTTGCCTTCCATCTCCTCGCCGCTCCTGCGATCACAGCTCTGCTTCTGCGGTCCAAAACCCGCAGAAGCAAAAATACCAGAAACAGCATGCCTTCAGCTGTATGAAATTCCAAAACTCCACGTTAGCCATCCTAAATCATCCCGACGCCCCCGGGATCTCAACCAAAAGCACCAACATAACCCATAACATCATTCAAACTTGTTCCAATCATCAAAACACATCAAACAATGCTAAAACCATCAAATCGCATCGGATTCAAGCCTAAGTTCTTTAAAAACTTCCGAAACACACATTTGATCAAAAACCTGACCAAACGATGTCCGAATGACCTGAAACTTTGCACACATATCCAAAATCACCCAACAAAGCTACTGCAACTCTCGGAATTCCATTCTGACCCTCGGATCAAAAAATCTCACCTATCAACCGGATTTTGCCAAAATACTAACTTCGCCAATTCAAGCCCAATTCTACACCAGACCTCCAAAATTAATTCTGATCACGCTCCTAAGTCACAAATCATCCCCTGAAGCTAACTGAATAATCAAAAATCACATCTGAGCCCTCTAACTCAATAATCAATGTTCGGTTGACTTTTCCAACTTAAGATTTCCTTAAAGAGACTAAGTGTCTCATTTCTTATCCAAATCAACTTTAACACACCACATACCGATAACGAAACATGAAGAAGCATGAAATGGGAGAAACTGAGCAATAACACATGAGACGACGGGTCGGGTCGTCACAATTTTTCTGGTCCCTACTATACCTAGTAATAACTTGGACGGACTTGGGAGAAAAATTACCTTTTTGAGTTGGAGTAGGATTCTACTTATGGAACCCTACTCCACACGATTTTGAGCCTCTTTTAGGGCTTAATTTTGTGTATAAAAAGGAGACAGGTTTCTCCCATTAAAAACCCTAGAGTTGTATTGCTCTTGCCCACCTAAAAGAAAAAGTGTTCAAGGTTTTACTAGGCATATAGCAGAAGACTACAGCCCTGGATTCTTGCTGCTTGGAGAATTTGTGCAACTATTTCAGGAGGTTAGTGTTCCTGATCTCGTTATTATTCCGTTGTCTGGTTTACATGTAACTGATGCCTGGTTGAATGCCTGCTTCCGCTGCGCATGTTCTAACAATTGGTATCAGACGCCGTCTTACATCTAACTAGATAATGTAATACAGCAGGCATAGAGTAAAATAAAAATGTGTTATTCATCAATACATGTTTTGGATAATTATTCTATGTTAAAAACGTGAATGTTTTGTATGATATTCTGTAATTTTGGATTCATAAGACAACTTTTGGATTAATCCTGTCAAAACACATTTTCTGAAATCACGTCTTGTTTGGCCGCGGTCCGGGCGTAACCGCGGTAGGACCGCGGCAGAACACTCCCTTTGATTCTGAAGGTCACTCTAGTTGCGGTCCTGGCGTAACCGTGGTAGGACCGCGGCAGTACATGCAACCTTAGCAAAACACGCAATTTTAGGCCCTAAACCCTAAATTAAACAGGTTTTGCAGTAATATAATGAATTTATATGTTGACATAGGTCTTCTTCCACATCAGATAAATTCATTATAGATGATTACTGTGTTCTTCTTTAGCCTCTAATTATTTCATTACTTGTATTAACTCTCCAACTGAGTTACATGTTGATTGAATGAAATTAGAGTTTTATAAAAAGTGATATTTACCTATCTTAAATTAACAGTTTACTCTCCATCTCAGTTGGTCCGTTTTAAATTTATGGGGTTAATATCTGACATCAGTCATGTTTTTTGCATGAATAGTTAAGTTTCCCTAACGAATCTAACTGTTCACTGAGCATGGTTATATGTGTAATGTGTAATTTTGAATTTAATCATTCTTAATACATAACTAATGATCTATTTTAATGTGAATATCTCCCAGATTAACCATGTCTTCATTCAACCCACTTACCTCAATTTTGAACCAAAACAAGTTAGAAGGACCGAATTATGTTGACTGGAAAAGGAACCTTGATATTGTCCTAACTGCTGAAAGTTACAAATTTGTAATCACTAAGGAGTGCCCAGAAAAACCTGAAAATGCTACTGATGATCAGGTTAAGGCCTATGACAAATGGGCTAAGGCTGATGAGATGGAGCGATATTACATTCTTGCCTCCATGGAAAATATTTTGCAACATCAACATCAGTCTATGGGGTCTGCTTATGATATGCTTGAAAGTCTCAAAGAGATGTTCGGTGAGCAAAATCGTGCAGCTAAGCAGACAGCCATGAAAGCCCTTCTGAACACTAAGATGCCTAAAGGATCATCAGTCAGGGACCATGTTCTGAAGATGATGAGTCTTCTGAATAAACTGGAGGTCCTTGGAGTTGTGATTGATAAGGAGCCTCAAGTTGAGATGATTTTGCAGACTCTGCCTGACAGTTTTCAACAGTTTTGCTTGAACTATAATATGAACAAACTGGATTTGTCACTAGCGAAATTGTTGAATGAGCTGCAAGCCGCAGAATCTATTATCAAACAACAAGCTCTAGTTGTGGAACTCAATGTTGAGAAAGCTTCGGTTTCTAAGTCGAAAGGAAATAAGAAAAAGAAGAAGGCTCAAAAGGTTCTGGCACCTGGTGGTGCGGCTAGTGTGAAAAATCCCAAAGGCAAGTGCTATCATTGCAAGCAACTCGGGCATCACAAGAAGCAATGCCCTGCCTATCTGGCAAAGTTGAATAAGCAAGGTAATTCAAATTTAAATATCGTTGAAACTTGTTTAGCGGCTGTTTCTACCATGTGTTTGGTGTGTAGATTCGGGAGCCACTAATCACATCTGCACTACTTTGCAGGGGTTTCTGGAAACGCGGAGGCTAAGTGAGAATGAAGTTTGCATTTTTCAAGCCAATGGCGAGCCAACACCAGCTTTAGCTTTAGGAGATATTAGAGTTTCGTTTAGTAGTGATAGAGTTTTAGTTTTAAAAGATGTTCTCTATGTACCTTCTATTAGAAGGAATTTGATTTCGGTTTCGAAAATAATGGATTCTGGTTATAATGTTTATTTTGCTAATAACTCTACTGTTATTAAGTTTCATAGATATTTTATCTACAAAGCTGCTAGAGTACATGACCTTTTTGTTCTTGATATATCTCCTCATGTGCTACAACAACCAAAAGAACTGAATAACATTAATCTAACACATAAAAGAAAACGTATTTCTGAATTGAGTCAAACTTATTTATGGCACTTACGTCTAGGCCATATAAGTCTAAATAGGATTTCGAGATTGGTCTCTGATGGACCTTTGAATTCATTGAAAGTAGAGTCACTACCAACATACAAATCCAATTTAGAAGGTAAAATGACCAAGAGACATTTTCCATCAAAAGGAAATAGGGCCAGTGATAAGCTAGAACTGATTCACTCTGATTTGTGTGGTTCCATGAATATACAAGCAAGAGGTGGTTTTGAGTATTTTGTGACTTTCACAGATGATTACTCAAAATATGGATATATCTATGTGTTGCGACGTAAGTCTGAATGCTTTGAGAAATTCAAAGAATATAAGACGGAAACAGAGAAACGGCATGGTAAATATATCAAAACATTACGATCTGATCGTGGTAGTGAATACCTTTCTGCGGAATTCATAAAATACTTATCAGATAATGGAATTACATCTCAATTATCTGCCCCAGGAACACCACAATAAAATGGTGTGGTAGAAAAAAGAAATAGGACTCTTATGGGAATGGTTAGATCAATGTTAAGTTATTCCGATTTACCTCTTTACTTTTGGGGATATGCTTTAGAAACAGCAAACTACATTCTAAATTTGGTTCCTTCAAAGTCAGTACCTTCAACTCCAATAGAATTGTAGACTGGGCGAAAGCCAAGTTTACGACACATTCGGGTTTGGGGTTGTCCAACACATGTGCTGAAAGGGAAAGCGGATAAATTGGAATCAAGGACAGAAGTATGCATTTTCATTGTATATCCAAAAGGAACAAAAGGCGGTTTGTTTTATTGTCATAAAGAAAACAAGGTAATTGTTACGACAAATGCCACCTTTTTAGAGGAGGACTATCTAACGAACCATACTCCTAGAAGTAAATTAGTTTTATAGGAATTAGATAATGGAATAACTATTGACTTACCTTTTGAACGTATACCAAAAGCCAGCATTGACATACCACTCCATTATCGTAGTGGGAGAAATATCAATAGGCATCAGATTGCACAAGAACAATTGCCTGACTTCTCACTACCCCAAAGTAGTGGAAGTAATGTTGAGCAACCTCAGATTGTTGAGCAACATCAGGTTGTTCAACAACCTGAAATTGTTATGCAACTTGAAGAATTCGAGAGCCTCTCTCACCGCGGTCCTGGCGTAACCGCTGTAGGACCACGGCAGAACAATGCCTCTGATTCTGCAGGACCCTCTAGCCACAGTCCTGGCGTAACTGCGGTAGGACCACGGCAGAACAATGCCTCTGATTCTGAGAGCCAATTTGGGAGGGATCCTACACTCCAGGAAGAAGTCAATGATATCCTAGCTCCGCCTGGTCTGAAATGGAGTCCATGTACTCAAATCAAGTCTGGGATCATGTAGAACCACCTACTGGAGTCAAACCCATAGGTTGTAGATGGATCTATAAGAAAAAGATAGGAGTGGATGGAAATGTGCAAACTTTTAAAGCTAGGCTTGTTGCAAATGGATTTACTCAAAAAGAAGGGATCGATTATGAGGAAACCTTTTTGCCAGTAGCCATGCTTAAATCCATAAGGATTCTCTTATCCATTACGGCTCATTACGATTATGAGATCTGGCAAATGGATGTCAAGACCGCTTTTCTAAATGAAAGTCTTGATGAGTGCATCTATATGGCACAACCAGTTGGTTTCATAAAAAATGGAAATGAGCACAAGTTGTGTAAATTAAAGAAATCCATTTATGGATTGAAACAAGCTTATAGGGCATGGAACACTTGTTTTGATGCATCGATTAAAACATTCGGTTTTGATCAATGTGAAAATGAGTCTTGTGTCTATAAGAAGTGGAGTGGAGATAAAGTTACATTTTTGGTCTTGTACGTAGATGATATTTTGCTCATAGGAAATAATGTGAGCATGTTGAATTCAGTAAAGGAATGGTTGTCCTCACGTTTCGATATGAAAGACTTGGGACAGGCAGCACATATCCTTGGGATCAAGCTTATGCAAGATCGCAAGAAAAGGATAATAGGCTTATCCCAAGCATTTTATATTGATACTATTCTCACCAGGTTTAGCATGCAAGATTCGACGAAAGGGTTTCTCCCCTCTAGACATGGAATCTCTTTGTCAAGAGATCAGTCCCCAAAAACGACTGATGAGATAGAAAAGATGAAGGCGGACCCTTATTCTTCTGCTGTAGGGAGTCTTATGTATGCAATGCTATGTACTAGACCTGATATTTGCTTTGCCGTTGGCATGGTTAGCAGATTTCAGTCTAACCCTAGTCGAGAACACTGGACTGCTGTTAAGCATATAATCAAGTACCTGAAAAGGACTAGGGATTATATGTTGGTGTATCACTCAGGTGATCTTGCACCCATTGGCTATACTGATTCAGATTTCCAGTCGGATAGAGACTCTAGAAAATCTACCTCAGGGTATGTTTTTACTTTGGGAGGTGGATCCATAAGTTGGAGGAGAATCAAGCAATCGTGTGTTGTTGATTCCACCATGGAAGTCGAATATGTGGCTGCGTCTAAAGCAGCCAAAGAGGTTGTTTGGCTCAGGAACTTTCAAAAAGAGCTTAATGTGGTTCCTTCGGTTCAAGCACCAATTGTACTTTATTGTGACAATAGTAGTGCAGTTGCAAACTCGAAGGAACCAAGAAGCCATAAAAGAAGTAAGCATATTGAGTGTAAATATCACTTAATTCGGGACATAACTCAGAGAGGTGATGCAAGAGTGTTGAAGATTGCGTCAGAGGACAATTTATCAGACCCGTTTACAAAGATCTTGACACAGAAGACTTTTGACAAGCATGTTGTAACAACCCGGCCGGTCGTTTTTGGAATTCACGCCCCGATTCCCCATTAACTGCTTTCCCTAAGTTCATTTCTGCTATTTTGGTTTGCCAGGACGTTCGGTATTAGGATTCGGAGTGTTTTGGGACACTTAGTCCCTAAATGAGAGTTTAAGAGTTGAAAAATGGTTTGTATTCGGAATAGTGTGAAGAAGACCTCGGAATGGAAATATGATGGTTTCGTTAGCTCCGTTAGGTGATTTCGGGGTTGGGAGCGTGTTCGGAATGTTATTTGGATGTCCGTAGCTCTTTTAGGCTTAAAATGCCGAAGTTTGAATTTTTGAAGTTTCCGGTCCGATAGTGAGTTTTTGATCTGAGAGTCGGATTTGAATTCCGGAAGTTGCTATAGCTCCGTCATGTCATTTGGGATGTGTGTGCAAAATTTCAGCTCATTCGGGCGAGGTTTGGTTAGGTTTTTGATCGAAAGCGTTTTTGGTTAGAATTTGAAGTTCTTAGGCTTGAATCCTTGATTTAATCAGGTTTCCGGAGTTGTTTGAGGTGTTTTGAGAATTTGTACAAGTTTGAAAAAGGTATTAGGTGGTATTGGTGTTTTTGGTTGGGGTCCCAGGGGTTCCGGGATGATTTCGGATGCTCCAACGGGTTAGTTTTGGAAGTTAGAAGGAAAATTGCAGCAGGCTTCTGCTGTTTCCGCTTCTGCGGTTTGGGAACTGCAGAAGCGGCACCGCAAAAGCAGCCTTTGCGCCGCAGAAGTGATTTAGAACCTCTTCCTCTGAGACCGCAGAAGCGGTCTGTTATCCGCAAAAGCGGAGCCGCAGAAGCGGTTTCTTAATCGCAGAAGCGATTCTTTGGCTTCCCCTCATAGACCGCAGAAGCGGTCGTATTTCCGCAGAAGCGAGACCGCTGGAGCGGTCAGGTATTCGCAGAAGCGGGATTTTCCCCATTAATGAGAAACCGCAGAAGCGGTTATTTTAGCCGTAGAAGCGGTCCCTTGTCCGCAAAAGCGGAAATGCCTGGGCAGAAATAGGAAATATCGAGGGTTTAATTTCATAAGTGTAAAAATTAATTTTGAGCTCGGGCAAGGGCGATTTTGAGAGGATTTTGAAGAGGAGATTATTGGGTAACATTTCTATGATCCTTTCTAGTTATATTCCATCATTTAGTAGTTAAATCCACCTTTTAAATTCGAATTAAGGATCAAAAATTGGTTGATTTGGGGAAAAACTTCTTAGACCTAACTATTGGGTTTTAAGGAGGCATTTGACCTCCGATTTCTGAGATTTTTATATGATTAAACTGGTGAGAGTATGAGGTTTACGAAAACATAAAAATTATTCGATTACGAGACGATGGTTGGAGGGGCATTTTGGTCATTTTATCTATTTTTGCGCGCTAGTTTTGATTTTATTAGTGGAATCAGTTAATTGCAATATTATTTACAATATGTAATTGGTTTGAATAGATTTGGGCC